>JBBBDQ010001826.1:17500-50000 GCA_037127315.1 Ascarosepion bandense | reverse complement strand
AACCGGTACCTCCCTACGTTTTCATCTTTTATGATAATGTCACCCAGTGACTCACGAACAAATGTGCTCGAGCACAATAATTTATGAACCACATGCGTCTTCGTATTAGCAGTGATATATCCTTCAGCAGGTCTGGAGGTGAGTTCGAAATAATTTCACTGTAGTAAGTACCTGCAAGGCGTGTTGGGATAACATATAGATCTATCAGACAGTCACCTACAATTCCCTCTCATACATTAAGCGTAAAACTAATCGTAATGTTTAGCCTGTATTGTCCCATCAGGATCCTCACACAAATGTTGGTTGTGTAAGCTTTTTATTCCATCTCTTCGAAATGTTGCCTAATCTGTATACAAGACTAAAGAGTAAAATTTGGATAAGCAGTTTGTAAAGTAAACCATCGGCAACATTCTCTTATGTTTAGTGATCAGAGAGAAAAATACCTGCGTCCGTTAGAAATCATTTTGACAAAAGAGTACCCTTTATACGGTACTATGTGATGTACGATTTGCTGATGCCACATAACATGATCCACTCCTACACCCTGTTGAAGTTCTTATTCGTGGTCAAGCATCTTCGAACCATACGTTGAAGAGATGACCACATTAGCAACGTGATGATATACAGCGATATACATGGGACAAAACATTCGACTTATGAACAAATTGAAACTGCTTGGGTTTGATGCAGATCACATAGCAATGGAATCTGGAAATATGATTCGTTTAACAGGTGAGTTGATTTGCGTTGTTTACTCTCTCAATTAAAGATATCCTGGTGTGCGTTATAATTCGAAATTGAATGTAATTAGTCTTGACTGGATAAAACAACTTATCTTTTGGAAATTCCTCTCAAATCTGTTTTCAGTACTTTTAACCTCCCGTCACGTCGGCTTCGGATACTGAACATCTTTTCATGGTCGAACGGTCGTGCTTTAAACTTTAGATGGATAAGTTTTGTGACGTTTTTCAAGATAAACTTGGTTGCTGGACTAATCTTAAAGCTACTTTGAAATTAAGACAATGATCTATGCCAATATTTAGCCATAAAATTCCAGTCTCTTATGATTCTCTGAAAATGGTTGAAAAAGAACTGAAATAGCTTCAGTGTGAAGGTGTAAGAGAGTTAATTACTTCAAGTGAGAGATTCTATTTTTGAAAATGAAAAAGTTTTAATATAAACTGATTTTTCTACCAGTTTTAATAATATTTTCAATGCACATCAGTATCCACTTTCAGTGCCAGGTTATTCACAAAAATGAATTTTGGAATTTGTTTTGCAAAACTTGATGTTTCTGATGTTCCCGTCTAGAAGTTGACGAGAAGCCCAAAGAACACTTTACTATAAAAAAAAAACCCACATGTATCATTAAAATTTAACTATCTTAGATTCTGAGTCAAACCAGCACCAGCCTTTTTCTACCAAACAAAGGACGCCATGTTGAACGGATTAACTGGTTGCAGCATTCATTAATATCATTGTTACAGGTTTAACTCAAGATGAGAATTTGCAACGTTTTGCAACGAAGATAAAAAGTGTTAATTTTTTCGAGAACAAATAAAAAGTCTAAAGTTTATTTTTAAAAAAATGGTAAACGACTAACCCGTAAAATATCCCGGCTATAAAAATCATGCCATGTGACAAATGTCACAGTATTATGTTCTTTCTTTTGCTTGGTTAGGCACTATAGAGAAAAACATCATCGAGTTCTTGCATCTCTCAAAAATCGTTTGTAAAAAGTGTTACATTGTCTGAAGTATGTCAGGCAGACTTCAAAAAGATAAAGGCCTTTTTTTCTTCCAGTCTTTGACGACACAGTACAACCCGTTCATTGATATTGTTGAGGTCTCTGATGCTTCCAATTATGGTATTAGAACTGTAATTTTATACATTTTCCCTGATGGCAGCCAAATGAAAATAGTTCCCGCATCCACATCATTGACATCTGCTACATGTAATCATTGGCACATTGAAAGAAAGCATTAGCAATAGTCTTTTATATTAAAATTCTACAAAATGCTGTACGGATGTGATTTCACCCCGATCAAAGATCACAAGTCATTTGTTAGTATCTTTGTTTCTAAAATTACATGCATGTGCATACAGAAATCGGTCTGCAAAAACAGGCTGCTATGCTGTCAGATTACTTATGCGGTTATTCTATAAAATACAATTCAACCAATACTACTGGTCATGCTGATGCAATATCTAGGTTCACAAATAAAGTATTCTTCTTCTTCTTCTATGTGCCCTGTCCCTTCAGGACGTAGGCGATAATGGCTCACCACGTCTCCCTATCCCTTGTGGATCTTAGTATGTTTGTTCCTGTTGCTCCTGGCAACCCCTTTCCGTCATCCACCTGATCAGGCCCTGCAAATATGTTATCCGCTGCCTTCCTCTGTCTCTCCTTCCTTCTATCTGTCCAGTCAATATGAGGTTCTCCAGGCTCTCCTTCCTCATTGCATGTCCCAGGAACTTCAGTTGTCTCTTCCTGATGCTCAGCATCAATTTCCTTTTGTTGCCATTCTTTCTAACGCCTCGTCGTTGCTTGTATGCTCAGTCCACGATATCCGTAGCATCCTTCTGTAGAACCATATTTCGGCCGCTTCTAGTTTTGTCCTCATTTTCGATGGTATTGTCCAGCATTCACAGCCGTATTGAAGAACTGACATCACGTAGCAGTCTAGCACTCTTTTCTTCGTTTCTATTGAGATTTTCCTGTGTGTTAATATTTTGCTCATCTTCTGGAATGCGTCCTTTGCCATGCCAATTCGCCTTCGGATCTACGTGTCGCACTTTCCATCTCCTGTTAGAACACTTCCTAGGTACTTAAATTCTTGGACTTGTTTGATTCTGTTATCCCCCACCTGTATTTGGCATTTTGGGTTGTATCTTTTGCTGATGACCATGCACTCAGTTTTCTTAAAGTTTATTTGTAGTCCCTTCTTGTCACTCTCCACTGCTACTTTCTGTATGAGGTCTTGTAGTTTACCGGAATTATCTTTATTGTCAAATGTCACTTCAGTGCTTGTATTCACCGTAATATCAATACCAGTCACTTCTACAAAGATTAGGTAAACCTCAGTTTTTTATTTAGTTTTATAAAAACTACTATATTTACGTCATATAAAATAACCAGAAGTATACAATGATAAAAGCATTTAACTATTCTTTCAGCGTCGATCTTCATTGTCAGACGTCGGTAGAGGTCTTCCTTCTACGGAACGTCGAATTGTCTCATTTTATTTACGTAAAAAGCGAAACCAAGCAATTCCATTATGGTCATCGTGGTACTAGCTAGATGAAATCTTTAGCAAGCGGATATATTTACTGGTCAAAAATAGACAAGCATTTGATAGAATTGGTACGCACATATTCCAGTTGTCAACTAGCAGTAAAATCTCCCAGGGAAGTTACTCAAATTTTATGGTTTATCCCTGAATCATCCTTGTCATGTCTTTACATTGATTTTGTTGGAGGCATCAAGCAGCAGTAAATGGTCAGAATTTTTATATGAATCGCATTGCCTCGTATAGAAGACGGCAAAACTTTACTCGATTTAGAATCCTTCAGAATGGCATTTAACACATAAAGACAAAAACGTTTTATTCATAATCAATCGGACAAGTTATCGTTTTGTAGATACCTTTAAGAGGGTACTCATCAAACTAGAAGCAAAAGTAACCCCACAAGAAATATTAGAACTGTTCCCCAAAAGTTTCAGAGTTATACCCAATCCAAACGCACATGATTGAAATTCACCAGCCGAAATACTGATGAACAGTAAAGTTCATTTACACACAGATTTCAATAATCTAACTACTAACCATTCCCTAAAAAGGAACACGGTAAATGAAAAACAATTTAACCGCCATTATGGAAACATAAAACGTAAATATGTACCAGGAAAAGTTGTATTTGCAAAATGATTACTGTTGTTTTTTTTAATGGTTTCACCACAAGCAAAGTGGTACTGCTACTGATGTGTAGGGGGCTCCATGAGATATTTAAAGTTTTAGACAGGAAAATAGTGAACAAAAAGACAAACAAGCTACAGGGGTGAAAGAAAAAGGGCAAGAGTAGGATGTGAACACAGAAGTGAAGACTGTTACGAAGGTTGAAAGAAAGAAAAAGAACAAGATACAATGAGTGATAGGGAAATAGCTGGAGTTAAGTGGATAAGAGATGAAAATTGACTTTGCATTTAAATTCTTGAATGTTGTAGCCGTCAGGAAAGCAAGTATATGGAAGGGAGTTCCACAGGTAGGAGGCGCGAGAAATTAAACTGATGGAGTATAATTGTCCCCTGCATTTGGTTGATCTAACTGTAAAAGGGTGGCACCTTTATGCCAGTCTGGTTGCCTGAGTAAACTCTTGTGGAAGGGTAGCCAGTGACCTAAGTTCTTCGGAGCAGAGGCAATGACAATATTTGTAGAAAGACAGAGGGAAGCCACATCCCGCCGATGAGAAAATGGCTGGAGTCGAGCTGCCAGGTCGAGATCAATCACATTACAGATTATTTTTTGGAGCCTGTCGAAAACCGTGAAACGAACAGCAGGGGCACTTGACCAGATATGACAACAGTATTCCATGCATGGTTGAATGGTTGATTTGTATAATCTTCATAAATGATCTCCCAGACCTGATCAAGAAGATCAGAAAAAGCGCCCGGCCTGGGATAGACCCCTGGGGGACTCCAGAGTTCGTGCGGTAGGATGTCGAAGCATGCTCATTCAAGACGGCAATCATTATGCGTTTGGATAGGAAAGTTTGGATCAGATCAAGCAAGCGTCCAGTGATACCATAGCCCCGAAGCTTGCACAGGAGGCCAGCGTGCCAAAGCCTTAGAGATCTCCAGGACAATAGCACGAATCCGCCGGATTTATTCAAGGTCTGGTATATGTTTATGGGCAGTAAGGTGTTGAAGTATCTCAGCATTGATAATAGGACTGTAACGGTAAAGAAAACTAGATTAAAATACACATTATACGTCGCTCTGGAAATGTTAAGTATGACGTTGATATACAGTGTACAATCTGGAATCGACATAGATACCAATTATTACCATCAAACATTTCAGAGACAAAAGCAAATACAATTTTACCGCTGGACATTCTATTTAACTTTTAAACAACGATCTCGAGAAATGCCAATATACAAAGATAGGACTCCAGCAATAAAAACAAAGCACATTGACTACGAAGCAAATCATATCCACTGCAATTAAATCTCCGACAAAAAGTAATAAAAGCACAAAGACAAAAAGGGAAAGTGTTAGGGGCGGCTGATTTGCTTCCCCTATAAAAAACGATAACTCAAAATACCATTGACTTACTTCGCTCGTCTGTCAGTTAGAGTGCGGTTTTTCTGATTTAAACATGGTGACAGGTTGATATGCACCAGGAATTCATGGTTTCAATACAAATTAATCAAAGGTGTTCTCAAATAGTGAATGAATAAAAGTTATTTTATAATGTGTTAAATTACACTTGTCTTTTACTTTCATTCGTTTTTGTTATCTCCCAGAGATAACATCTATCTATCCGTGTGTCTGTGTGTGTGTGTGTGTGTGTGTGTGCGTGCGCGCAGTAAGACATCACCAACCTCAGTTTTATTTATTCTCAGGAACACCAATCACAGTTTAATAATCAGAAATGTATGAGTGTTAAAAATATTTTTACACCAATATTAACATTATTTGCATTGTTCGGATTGTTGCATCATCTTAATTGTCATGTTTACGACGTTTTGGTCACTGTACGCTCTGGCATTCTTTAGGTGATACAAATTTTGAACCTAACCCTTTTTTTATCAATTGAGTAGATTGTTTTCTTTCCATGTGCGATGCTATTTCCAAATGCCATGTAGTTAACCTTTTTTAACTCAACTCAAAGCTATTGTTTATCACAGTTCTAGCTAGTTATTGACCTTATGGGCTAAGTTACTGGAAGTAACTAGCGCCTGTATCCACTGAGTCATGTGTCCTGGAAAAAATAAAACCCTAGTAATCGAAACAAAGTGTTCTGTTCAAACTTTCCCACACCCGAAGAAAGCCGGAGAGTACAACGGTTGAATCATCGAAAACATGACAATAAATATAAGGACAACAATACGAACAATGTGAATAATATAAATACTACCTTATCTCATAAGTATAGACAAATACTTATATTTACTTTGAAAAATGTGTAGATATATCAATGACTCTGAATATAAACGTAAATAAAACTTTAGGAATATTTATCAATTTAAACATTATAATCTAACAAGATGTGTTTTATGATATCCTAAAAGCTCAAATTAAAGTTGTCATCGATTATTGACTGACAAATTCTTGTATATGCCAAGTGTATTTTCAAGTGAATTAGAATTGTGTCCTCTTTGCTATCCAGTAGGTTTACGGTGTTGTAATATTTACTGTCCGAAATGGGTTTGGGACCTATCTGATGCGGATGACAAATTTCTATTGTACATCGATTTATAACAGGTACTTAGCAGGTGAGAGAATTCTACATTTAACACCAGCTCAGGTGGTTCTAATCTGAGCGTCAGTGAAATACATAATTTCAAATACTGATTTCCAAAGAAGGCAAGCATCTTCTTCCATTGAAAATGCCAGTTCAGCAAACACCTTTCAAGATCAGGTTCAATTTGAACTTCTTCCAGACTCATTTAAACTTCGTATAACTTTTCACATTCAAGCTGTATACATTATCAAAATTGAATATAAAAAGAGTTTCTCGTTCATAAGATGTCACCACTGTATATTTCCTTAATTTTGTGCTGCCTTTCTCCTGAAATGCTAGCTGAGAAACATAGATGGCAGATAAGAAGGAAAGACATCAGGAGAGGCGGTGCAGATGAGACAAAACCTAATAATTTTCTACGAATGAATATTTATAAGTCAGTATTTATGAGATGCCGTGTAATGATCGCCACCGATTGATGATTCTAGACTGTTGTCTGCGTCTTTAATATTTTCCTCACAACATTTCAAATAGTCTAATCACTGTTTTTCATCGGGTGTCATATTCGGCTGTTCGAAATTATAGATGGTTCCCAAAGGTGGATGGAAGTAGAGTTATAAAGATTGTCTCTGCTTTTCAGATTGAGAAGTTAAACAAGCTGAACATCTGTGACCTTCAACGGCCGGAGGTCATCCATTTATAACTACAAGTCAAATCAAAATTGAACAGCACGTCATAGAGTTATTGTATTTTCAATATCAACCTCAACATGAATAATGCTTTAAATGTCTGTAATATTATTGACAACAGTTAATTTCCTCTGAGGACTTTGAAGTGTTTAGTATTTATTAATTACAAGTTGTGATATTTTTATGAAAGTTTCAGGGCATGAGGCATCATTGGTTTAATTTCAGTTTTATTTTATAGTTTCTGTTTTCAAAAGGTAATTCTAGAGTCATTCTTATCGGAATATTTTTAAAGTGTAAAATATGTTTAGTTTTTATTTATTATTAAAACAGATTATATCTAGTTATAAAAACACAATAGTGAAAATAAATCACTTGAAATATTACTCAAATATTCAGTAGAGTCGTTAAAGTGACATACACTACAGGCCATAATTATTAGGCCACCCCAGTGTTTTAAAAGAAATAATGAATTTCATACGATTTTTAGTATTTATTGCCAAATAAATAATTACAAATGAAAATAGAATGGTTCTTTTGTTAATACTGCACAATAACATGTGCATGAAATTAATTCATAGATATTTAATAATTGCCAATATTTCAGTTTCATAAATGAAAGAATGAGGAAAATTTAGGGTGATAATTATCGCCGGTAGTGTATGTGATATACGTTTGAGCGATCATGTCTCTTTTGAGACATGTCTGACTGGAGAGAAGAAATTCACCCAATAGGTTTCCATTACTTTCTGCAGTAGATTAGCTGGCAACAAAGGCTAAAGAATCCGATTCCTTTTGTTATTAGCCCATAGCTGAAGGGAATAGCCATACCTTACCCAGGGGTATTTGCGCGTAAATTAGTCCAACGAATTCAAAGACAATTCGAAAACATCTCTCCAATTTCTCATTCCGTGCCGATATGCTCTGCACAAATAATCACATCCTAATGATTTTTCGCTCAGTTAAGTCCCACACTTAATACAAGTTTGGCCGATCATGTCTCGAAAGTGACATGACAGACAGAGAAGAAGATTTTCCAGCAGTCGGTTGCCAATTCTTTCTGTAGTACTATAAAGTAAATCACAGTTGGTGAGGAGATCGAAAGAAACACATAGAGAGGTTTAGTCCGTTTAATAATCGTGTCTTTCATGATCAATGTTACGACAACTCAGGTAAATAAGTTAATAATCTTGAAATCAGATTCAGTTTCCTCTACCTATAAACGTGTTTGCAAGCATAATGCAAGATTTTAGGATACTAAACACACCTGAGGATGTTTGAAGAAATATCAAAGTACATTGTCAAAAAATAATTATGTTTTTCTTGATAAATTTCATTTTTTTTTACAAACGTTTCATTAAGAAATATAAGGAGTTTCTAAAGTCCGTGTGCAATTTTATATACTTAAACTCTATCAGTATATGATACTATAGCGAATAATTGCTGCTATTTGTAATGACGAGATCACCACTCTGTAGAGGAAGGAATTAGAATTTGTTACTGATGACGATGATGATTTCCAAAATGAACAAATTTAACATTCTCAACAAAATGTACTTCAAACATGTGCAGGAAATTTATATACATATTTAAAGAAAAACTTAGTACACAAAAAAGCAAAAGAGAAAATTGTATTTACTTCTTCTTCTTCTTCTTCTTCTTCTTCTTCTTCTTCTTCCATGCCATGTCCCTTCAGTACGTAAGCGAACATTGCATGTCACATCTCCGTATCTCTTGCGCTTTTAATACTCCTTCTTCTGTTATCCCACTCAGTCCCTGCTCTACTATCTATCTGCTCAAGTTTATTAAGTATGGCATGCATTACTTTCTCTTTACTCTCTTCCCCTCTATCCATCGAGAATCAACTTTTCCAAGCCCTCCTTCCTCATTACATGTCCCAAAAACATCAGTGTACATTCTCTTTACAACTTCGTCGTTATTCACGTGTTTTGTCTATGGTATGCTCAGCATCTTTCGGCAGAACCACATTTTGGTTGCTTCAACACTTTCTTTCATCTTTGATGAGATGTTCCAGCATTCTCAGCCATATGGAAAGACTGATTAATAACATTTTAGTACTTTCCACCAACTGTTTCTGACTCTTAATACCTTACTCAAAGACCTGGGTACGACCGTAAACTGCATTCTGCAGCAAGTCATCTGATTTGAAGGTCGTGAGGAATGTAGAGCCACCATTTTATTGCTGTTGTTCCCAGATCCATCTTGACCCAGAGTAGTAGCACCTGTTAGGGTCTCAACTATTGACAAATAGTTAACCTCCATACTTGGGTCAAAACAATATGAAATTATATAAATAGACTTTTATAAAAAAAAAATATACATTTTTGAAGGAGAAATATTATCAACAATACATTTTTGAAGAAAAAATATTTCCATAACATATTTTTGAAGAAAACAAAGTTATTGCCATAATACATTTTTTAAAACAAAATTACAAGACATTTTCAGTTTCTAAAATGTAAATTATTTCATCAAAATCTGACTAAATCAACCTTCTTACTAAAACTAAACATATAAAAATACCTTTTGGCAGTAAATAACCCACAGAGGTTGATATGCCGTTAAACAAAACTCAAAATAAAAACTCAAACTACTCTACTCAGCTTCTGGAAAACCTCCTTTGCTATGCCAATACGCCATCGGATCTCTGTATGGCACTTTCTGTCTTCTCTTAGAAGACTTGTACTAAAAAAACAGAAACACTTAGACGCAGCGTGTTATGTCCACGTGATTTGTTTACCGTGTAACACTATCTAACCAGAGGGGAAGACTGAACAGATTTGTTGTCTACGGCATTCTTTTTACTGAATAAGCAAAAAGTGAAGTAAATGGTCTGTATTTTACATTGTTCGGACTGTTCTCCTATTTATTATTGCTATGTTCAAGACGTTTCGGTTGTTGTTCGCTCCGGCCTTCTTCAGGTGCTAGAAATGATTTCGATCTCTGGGTTATATAATTCTTCATACATGTGCGATGATACTTCCGAATGCCATATAATTCTCTCTCTTTAATCAATTCTCTAAGTTATTTGTTCACCACTGCTGCAGTCATGGGATTGAACTCACAACTCTTTGGGTGATGTCACTGGAACTAACTAAGGCCTATATGTTTACTCGCCTATATATGTTCATTCTCTAACCCTGAACATTATCACTTAGAGGCTGAAGAATTGGGGCTAACTTACATCATATAATTAATCTGTGAAATCATAGACAACATAATTATCTCTATTTTTGTAAATTATTCTTTGTCCTTTTCTTAACACCTCAAGATGACATATTTCGTTCTATATTTCATTCGAAATTGTTGAGCCATGACATAATTAGAACAGAAAGTCGGTAGCGTTTTGTGGTGGTTTCGTTAAATTCTCTGGCTTCTGTTGAAAGAATGTTTAAATGTTAATGCACTATAGATGTGGATAAAGAAATTTCATCACAGTATAGTAGACCATGTTTAAATGAAGAAGTTTTAGCATTCACGGTACAATATAACAATAAATTTAAAGAAATTATTTTCTCTTACTCTTTAGCAATCCATTCTCTCCTGTAAAATAACTATAAATTTTTACATTACCGGACGAACTTTATACATTTCTTGTACTTCAGGGTTGTTTTTTAATCTATATTAACGATGTAACTAGATCTGCTATTGGGTGTTTATTGTTTCATGACATTGTATAAAAAAGATGCATTATTTATCTACTTAGAATCAAAATGACTTGCTGACGCTTTCAAATTAGACTATGCACAAAGGCTTATGCAGATATCAGTTTTTAAATCTTTGTTTGTACATAAAAGCAGAATGTATCTATAATATGATTTCAGACAAGGTAAACGATACAACTATACGTCTAAAATATTACTATAAATAAAAAATACCATTAGATATATTCAGACCTCACACGAACATATCATCTTACTTAGCTTTATTTTTAATTAAAAAAGAGAATGCCAAATGATTTTTAATGAATTAATTTTACAGCCGCGAAATTTCAACCCAGTACGTCCGACACATTCAAATTCAATATTGTTCACCAAATGGGAATTTTTCTCCTGATAATATAGTGTGACAAAATTTCACGTCATCCTCTCTTACAATTAATGAGTAATATTCTTTCTGTTTTTAGCTGCATTGAAAACAGATTTTATTTGTAATCATGGCAATAAGGCTACAGGATAGAATGTGCCATTTCGACTAAAATTTATTTCGATTTAATGAATAAAAAATAATAAAAAATTATTGTTAAATATCTTGAACATTTTTTCTGTAACAAATAAAATAAACTTTGGAAATAGTGGTCTAAAATTCATTTATACTACAGACCATTAGTATTAGTGGAAATTAACCAAATGTCCTAGCCATGCAGACAATTTCAAATAAAATGAAAACTATTTACCATAGTCTTCTAATGTCTATCTGTTTTCAGTTTTAATACAAACATCCATTATTATTCAATGTAATATATTTTCCCCATTTCGCTTTTAATATATAAATATATTAGCAAAAATAATAACTAATGGAATAACAATTTTAAAGAGTTCGTAGTAGAGTAATATTTCTAGTATTATTTAATTATTAGTATAAATAACAATAATAGAAATACTACTCTATTACATATGTGTGTGTGTACCTGTGTGTGTGTGTGCGTGTGTATATGTGAATCATAAGATTGTTGTTTATCGGTGCCAAATTAAATCGGATGCTTTTCAAAGAGGACATATCCTCCGATTTGTAAATATAGGCGTTTATATTCTTTTGATAATTCTTTTGCGTCATTAATTCTCTGGCTAAAATGACTTAAATTTAGCCGACAACTACATGCGCATTTGAGTTTCTATGTGTCTAGCGAGCACATAGAATATCAAAATAATAACTGCATTTGTATTAATGAAGCTTAAAACTCTATTGAAATATAAGAACACAAACGGAACAGCATGCGTAAATATACTCACTCACGCAATCACGCATGCGTACACGCACATTTATAGAGAAATTTCTTTGTACTGACATATATATATATATATATATTGCACACATATATAGATTAAACACACTAATATATTACACACACATATATATATACACGCAAACACACGCACACACACACCATATATATATATATATTGCCAATAGGAATCAACACTTGCATGGTGACAGTAGTTTTTATACCTGAAGAAAACTTGATACAAATAACATCGCTTGATTCGGAAAAAATCACTATCTTTTTATGCTCACAGTGCCTAACAAAATAAATTGAATTATACTTTCTCTTGCATCAGAAGAATTATATATATATACATATATATATATATATATATATATATATATTTGTGTGTGTGTGTGAGTGTGTGTGTGTGTGTAATGTAATCAATTGTATAATGTATTTTTTAATTCTGAGATAATTAACTGCGTCCAAATATTCATTCATACAGTCCACATAACTAAGTCCATGATAAAAATTTGTTCCAAATATAAACATTGCTGAATTCTCAATTAATTATATTCAAGATTTAATATAAGATAAAATAAAATATTCAGAAGACATTACGTTGAGATTCCAGCATATAAACAATCGTCTTCACGTGCGTTTGATTATTTCTTTGTTGCTTCAAAAATATAAGTTGTTTTATATCTCTGATGTTTTAGCTTGTTATTGGTCTCCAACAATTCACCGAGTGGAGTCTCAGCAAATATTTGCGAAGCGTATACAATCACTGGTTGTTTACTTCTTTAGAAGAAATTTCTTTTTCGCATTCTCTTCCCTCGGATTTAGAAAAGGAAAATGAAATTGATTCAAAACTAATATTTAAAAATTAATTTTTTTTTGCACTTATCTTCACGCTAGAATTTGTTATCGGAGGCCACAATTTGAACAACATAAGATACGCTGACGATACAGTGCTGATTGCAGACACAGAAAGGAAACTACAGAACCTCAAACAGAAGGCAGCTGAAGGGAGTAACTAAAAATATCTAAAATAAACTGCAAATGGTCCATAGCAAAAACAGCAACCAAAAATACCAAATACAGGTTGGAGGTATTAAAATCAAGCAGGTAAAAAATTTTAATACATGGGGAGTGTTCAAACAGAAGATACGAAGGCGAATTGGCATAGCGGAAGACGCATTGCAGAAGCTGAGTAAAGTATTCAGACACAGGAAACTTTCACTAGAAACAAAGAAGAGAGTACTGGATTGCTCTGTGATGTCAGTTCTTTAAGATGGCAGTGAATGCTGGAAAATATCATCAAAGATGAAAGAAAAACTCTACTGACAGCAAACGGCATGCATACGGACACGTAACGACCTCAGTAGATACACAAAGATAGAAAAACGCGTAAGACAAGGATGTGTCTTTTCACTGTATTTGTTCAACCTATACAGCGAGAATATTTTGAAGACCCTAGATGACACACCAGGATTTGTTATTGGAGGCCACAACCTGAACAACATAAGATACGCGGACGATACAGTACTGATTGCGGACACGGAAAGGAAACTGCAAGATCTCATACAGAAAGTAGCAGTGGAGAGTGACAATAAGGGACTACAAATAAACTTTAAGAAAACTGAGTGCATGGTCATCAGCAAAAGATACAACCCAAAATGCCAAATACAGGTGGGGGATAACAGAATCAAACAAGTCCAAGAATCTAAGTACCTAGGAAGTGTTCTAACAGGAGATGGAAAGTGCGACACGGAGATCCGAAGGCGAATTGGCATGGCAAAGGACGCATTCCAGAAGATGAGCAAAATACTAACACACAGGAAGATCTCAATAGAAACGAAGAAAAGAGTGCTAGACTTCTACGTGATGTCAGTTCTTCAATACGGCTGTGAATGCTGGACAATATCATCGAAAATGAGGACAAAACTGGAAGCGGCCGAAATGTGGTTCTACAGAAGGATGCAACGGATATCGTGGACTGAGCATACAAGCAACGACGAGGTGTTAGAAAGAATGGCAACAAAAAGGAAATTGATGCTGAGCATCAGGAAGAGACAACTGAAGTTCCTGGGACATGCAATGAGGAAGGAGAGCCTGGAGAACCTCATATTGACTGGACAGATAGAAGGAAGGAGAGACAGAGGAAGGCAGCGGATAACATATTTGCAGGGCCTGATCAGGTGGATGACGGAAAGGGGTTGCCAGGAGCAACAGGAGCAAACATACTAAGAGCCACAAGGTATAGGGAGATGTGGAGATCCATGATCGCCTACGTCCTGAAGGGACAGGGCACATAGAAGAAGAAGAAGAAGAAGAAGAAGAATGAGGAAGAAGGGCTTGGAGAAACTTATACTAACAGGCTAGCTAGATGGGAAAAGAGACAGAGGAAAGCAGCGGATAACATACTTGACGGGCCTGAGCAGGTGGATGACAGAACGGGGGTTGCGAGATGTTACAAGAGAAAGCGTGCTAAGAAACACCAGGGATAGGGAAACGTGGAAGACCATGAGCACCTACGAAGAGACACGGGACATAGAAGAAGATCTTCACGCTAAGCACCGTCTCAATACAGATGTCACACTTCTTACATATTCTATTTGCATGAATTATGAGAAATATTTATGCAGTTTTCCATATTTATGTTAAAAAATAACTTAGTCTACATAATTTAGTATCATAATTCATATCATGGTTTAATTCAGCAGTATATAGAAGCAGTAATTATTAAATTCATAATTTAACCAAATAAAATACAAGGATGCCAAATTAAACACACATACATACTTAAATTATAATCAATATGTCTACAATAAACACACACACGCATTCATATACATATATATATATATATATACACTACCAGCCATAATTATTAGGCAACCCCAGTTTTTAAAAAAATTATGTAGTTCATACTATTTTTAGTATTTATTGTCAAGTGGATAATTCTAAATGAAAATAGAATGGTTCTTTTGTTATCATTATGTTCTGCGCGAGGCTCACTTTGTTTCCCTAGTTTTATTCTTAATTTATATATGACAGGGAGGTGCTCGCTTACACAGTTGGTACTTGGATAGGTTTTACAGTGAAAAGCTGTATCACCGAATCTCTAGTTGATAGTTACGTAGTTGATTTGGATTTTAGCTTCTCTGTGTCTTGGATGTTCTTGATACCTTGTTGCTGTTACCTTGTTATACGCCGTAGACGCAAATCTTTTCCACATTGGTTAGTCAGAATTTGCTAACTAGATCCCCTTCTCTCTCCTTGTCTAGTTTCTCATGCAGGCCTCCCATTATGGTTATAATTTCTTGCGATTTTCACTTAGCCTTGATATTGTTTATCATGGAACAGAAAGATTCGATGTCTTTTTCCGTATTTTGTTTTGTCGGTGCATACACGATTATAATTAATATGTTGAATTTAACAAAATTAATGCTGATTTCAACTAAAAGAATTATTTCAAATAACTGACAGTATTCCAAAACTCAATTTTTTCCAGTCTTGCTCGAGCATCAAAACAACTTTCTCATTCTTTACCTGGATATATAATCACTGAAAAAATCTCCGTCGTTTGACTAGCTTGTTTCATATAAACTTAAAATATTAATATTTAACCTACTCACCTTCTGTTTCCCATTTTCCAGATGACCAAAATTCTTTAATGTTTTAATGCACCATATCCCAACGGTTATTTTTTGCTTGATGCGATCAACTTTATCCTCTTTATATATATATATATATATATATATATATATATATATATATGTGTGTGTGTGTGTGTGTGGGTGTGTTTGTGTGTGTGTGTGTGTGTGTGTGTGTGTTAGTGTGTGTTTCTGTTTGCAAAAGACAACTTTTCTTTACCAACGCGTTTTGTTCTCTGATGGGTTTTATCAAGTTAAATGTAAGTTTGTTATTGTCAGTCGTAAAAGAAATTTATCTGTATATTTTTATTCATAATGTTATTCAAAATTTTTAAATTTTTATTTAAATTTTAATTTTTTATCGACATGTAATGGCACATTATTTAACATTTTGATCTTGTTATTAAAAAATCAGTAACTTAAATTTATAAGATATTATTTCCATGAATATCGAGTAAACTTAAATTCAAATCTATTAAATTGCAGTGTGAATTAGGCACCTGATGAGTGCATAACGCGTGAAACTCCGAATCGTACCAAAGGCGTAGGATAATATATGTATTTATTAATACGTATATATACAGTAGCGAGAATAAAGTTCAGAACTATGTTAAGAAAAAGACGAAATATGAAATAACTTTTTTAAAAGCTTCAAAGAACATTTTATCAAGAAGGATATAAAAGTAAAATTCAATAAACACCATCTGCTTTTATTTTATTTTTTAAAACTTTTTTTCGTACACGGCAAAAAGATATTAAAAAGAGGTTATAGCTTTCATATTTTATATATTATATATTTTATATCTTATACTTTTTATTATTATTATTTTTATTATATATTTTTATGTATTTTATTTTATTTTATTTATATTATATGTTTTTAACTTAATTTAATGTGATTTTAACATTAATTTTATTTTTTAAATTTATGTTTATCTTAAATTTTTATTTAAATTTATTTATTTTATCTTCTACACCATGCAGATCTAATACATGAAGTAGACAGACTAAACTGTCGCCCGGTTCGCACTCCATCCACGTCTATTGAACAGGTGAAGAGGCTCATCCCTTGTTCCCTGTTTAGGATGGGTTTCCGGCTTTCTCTTTTCCAATCTTTTCACTCATACGTATCCCCCTGCACATCAGTGGCGTTACCGCCTTGCTCGGGGTGATAAGATTAAAAAAAAATCTGACAAGATGATAAAATAAATAACAAATAGAAAATCTACATAAATCCAAAAATGTTTCGTCAGCTATTAATCTGCTTTCCTTGAATCTATGTCAAACTTTTTAATACATGTTAGATTGAAATGTTCCTTGTATGTTTTTATCAGATATATATATATATATATATATATATATATAGTCATTCGCAGACAGATCTGTTTCGCTGTATAAAAACACATCAGTACGGTTAGACTCCGATTGCTTTTTAACCCAGGATTGAAACCCGACAGAACTGGCGTCAGTCGGCGATTCTACCTATGGGCTATGGGCGTTCGGTGGAAGAAGGCAGACGTCTTAGCGCGTATATTATCATTATACGCGACCCAATAGCCAGAGTGATCTAATTCATTTTACTGAGTGAGCAATGCGTACATGCCAGAGTAGCTACTGTTTTTCTGAGTCAACCATTCCTCCAGAGTTCTCAATCAGGGTGTGAGAGCGTAAATATATATTAGTAGGTAGGTAGCTAAACAGATAGATAGATCGAAAAATAGATAGATACTTGTATCTTTTGGCAGGAAACCATAGTTAATATAAATTTTGTTAAAAATGCCAAATGTTATGGTCATTTTCTATATTTTTCTTACTTGGGAATGATTCATTTCATTTCTGAATTTATTTAATATAAAAATTACCCAGATGTTTGTTACAAAAGCATCCGGCTTATCTATTAGTCATTTTAATGGTTTTTGTCATATGATGAGTGTAATAGAGTTCAATTTCTATGGTATGCAATGAAAATGTTGCTTTAAAACAGACATATTTTTTCTTGAATACATGTACATTGGAGCTGAGTTCACAATTGAGGCTGATAACTGTTGCTGTGTTTTTTATAATAAAAGGTTCTATGAATTTCAAACAATTTTAGTAGTTTTGCCCGAGTATTATACTTGTGTTCAGTCTGATATATGTCTTAACTGATACAATTTTTTCGTGGCTTATATATATATATATATATATATATATATATTATTTTCAAAATATACTTTTAATCAGTGATAATTTCTTATGGATAAACATGTTTTCTTATGGAAACTTGTATCTAGTAGACAAATAGACATTAGCGCTTTCTTGGAGAGGTTTTCCTGATAAAAGAACAGGTTTTATACACAATTTCTATTAACCAGAACGTCTTGATCTGTACCTATTAATATTAATTTTATTCTTTAATTAAGTAAAATAAAAGTATGCCAAATAGGCACGCAAACCCACGAAAATTTAAATAATAAGTGTTACACACACACACACACAGAGAGAGAGAGAGAGAGAGAGAGAGACGGAGAGAGAGAGAGAGAGAGATGTAATTAAACAATTTGTAATTCAAGGACTGAAAATATGGGTACCATAATCATACCAAAAACATCTGTTTATTAAAAACATTATTAATGATCTAAATACGTATATCTCTTTATTGTTTTATATTAAACTGATCTCTTCGGATTATCTACCCCGTTTTACAGATTTGACATGAGTATATATATATATATATATATATATATATATATAATCATGTCAAATCTGTAAATATATATATTTGTTCTTTAAAACAAAACACAATTAAGCCATTGTATTCAACTTTTTAGCTTTCATGTTGTCAGTAAATTTATTGCTGCAACACAAAACACATAAAATTTCATATTTTTAACATGACAAGCAATTTAAAGACTCGACAAAGAAATTTCTGAGATTTGTTTTCTTTGATCAAGAATATATCAAACGTAATAATTTTACATCATATGACTCTTTGTCACTGGAGACGATCTGACAATAAGAAAATATCCTACGTATTATACACTCACACACACATGCACATATATATATATATATATACTTACCTACTTTTTGAATAGGTCACCTATCTTCTCTTCATATCTCTCATTCTTTTTCTCCTCATTCTTGTCTACTCATGTTTCGCTTATTGTTTTGTCTTTCCTGGAAATCTCGATAAATGAAAGAAGTTACCATTCTGTGCCGTCTGTCACGTAGTTTGTCGGCACAAAACAATATAAGAAACGGCTTCAAAAGAGACGCATAAAATACATAACATTCGTTTTAATATTATTACAGAAGGCCAACATACACAATTATAAATTGTAATATGGCCGATCATTCTCGGTTGGCTTAGCTTAGACTGGAATATCACAAGATTATCTTATCAAAGCCAAGCCATTTTATTTGAATGAAACAACTTTATTATCAAAATAAAGAAAAGAAAGCAAACAAAAACAAAAACATTCCAACACCTGTTTCAAAATTTCGCTAAATATATCAGTTTGAGAAAAAAACTATTGTGAGATCGATACTAACCAGGCGTTTGTAATGTCTAATATCTGCAATTTCAAAACTGAGTTATTCTGTGACTTTTTATATGAAGGAGGATCCGCCGCCCCATCAGTCATCCTTTTAACACTGTTTCCTTGTTCAACTCATTCTACCAAGACATCTGCAGAATTTTTTTGTAATCATATCACCATGAGCAAGGCGGTAGCGCCACTGATGTGCAGGGAGCTACATAAGAGTAAAAAGATTAGACGAGAGTGAAGAGAAGAACGAGCCAGTTAGAACAGTGCAAGAGAAGGATGGAAATACAGGTGTGATGACAGTTGCAAAGGTGGAGAAAAAGGAAAGGATATACAGGGCGGTGTAGAAAGAACTAGATTCAAGTAGTTAAGAGATGAGTATTGACCTTGGATTTAAATTCCTGGAGGTTGTACTATGGTACGCACGCAATTGAAACGTTTTTAAGGAAAGCAAGAATAAGGAAGCGAGTTCCACACGCGGGAAGTGCGAGAAAAGAAGCTGCAGGAGTAGAATTGTCGTCGGCATTTGATTGCTCTAACTGTGAATGAGTGAGATCCAGTTGCCAGTCTGGTTGCACGAGTATATGAAACGTAAACAAAACAACTTTTATAGTATTAATGGTTATTTTCCTTCTGCAAAAGAAACACAGGTTCAAATCCTGACGATGTTCCAATTTTTTTATCAAGCTTTCTCGAGTATGCAGGTTGGTAAAAAGAGAATCTACTCAGATAGCAGTAACCGCTAAAAACAACGTTTTTAATTTCGACATTGGAAAGTTTAAAAAATACTACAAAAATTGCCATTAATAAAATATTTAACTCTTGATTAAAGAAAGAGTTACAGTTTTTATTAATTTTAGTGTAAAAATGACCTCCTTCAAATGGTAGCTGCTGTTCGTCAAAAGCTGTTGTAAATGATTTATAATGTTTTTCATCACCCGGAAGATCGAACATTTCAATGATTTCCAAGTTGTTTTCTTTTGAGTGTTGTACGTATGATTTTAAATTTTTTCAACCTATAGTAACTTAATTTCGATCCGGAACAGCATTATTCAGACCTAAAATGTAATGAACCAGAAATGGTATCTTCGCTGTAATTACAGATTCACCAGACTTTAAAAACGTTTCAATAGCGTGCGTACTATAGCACCGACCGAAGTCATAATTGTATCAGCAAAAAAATTGAAAGAAATTACACTACACACCTGACAGTTTAAAATAGAGATATATTTTTACCGCACGCTGTACATTTAGTCTGATGATGGTGCACTTGGCTTCAAAAGTTATTATTAGTGTTGTAATAGTAACATATGGGACTGCAGCTAGAACTGCTCTCAGAGCTGCAGTCCCATATGTTACTATTACAACACTAATAATAACTATATCTCTATAAAGCTTTACTTCTGTATTGAGAACTTTATAAGAAGCAATAATAATTACCAGTGTAATATATTCCGATTAGTTGCTAATATATATATATATATATATATATATATATATATATATATATATATTAAACCAAAACTGTAGATGAAACCAACGGACAACTTGCCAAAACCTAAAACTCTTATCTAAAGTCTCGAAAAAAGACGACAAAACTGAAAAGGGAGAGAGAGAAAAAAAATCCAAAACAAACTTACCTCCACAGTTAATAATATGCTAACTTTTCCTACCTGGATACATGCAACTGTACAACACGCAATCTTATTTTAACTCTGTACATCTAACTACTTTTTCTACATAATGACATTTTATTTAAATGAACCGAGTTGCAGTGACTATTAGTACTGGCCTCTTTTACCTTAAATCTGATTTTATAACGTCCCCGAATAAAGAAAACAAAACTAAAACAATATGTTTTGAAATACGCCTTAATATTTCTGTCTCTATTTGTGATATCCGTAACAATTTCTACAGTTTAGATTCGTCTATCTTTGTACGTTCTACTGACTTACAAACTGTCTGTTAAACTAAACTAAATCTCCAGTATCTGCCACTGAATTTTATGATTCTGTCTATTAACCTCTGTATTGGAAGCTTTTTAGTATCCAGTGGATGTCTTCTCCTATATCTCAGTATATATGTTTGGGACAACTCCCAGTAGCGAAAAACTATCAGCTGTCGCCAGACAGATGTTTCTACAATAATACTGGAATTACGCTAAACATGTTTTTATATGTGAATTAGACTTTCACTAATATTCTAATAGTTTCCCATCTTGCAGTTCTCATCTTTTGAGCTTTCTTACAGTTTATTGCTTCCCTGGTACCTACAAGGTTTGAATATTTAAATGCAACGTCAATTGCCACCGTCTATCTCCCTGAATCCTGTTCTTTTATTTTCCTTTCTCATTCTCTTTCATTCCAATTAACACCATGCATCTTTGTGTCAATAACGTCATGACTGAGTTGAAATGATTATAAAAATATCAGAAACGTAAGAAGCGTAATTTTAATTAATGTATCTTTATGCATAAGCCAGCATTATTTTTAATTATAACATAAGTCATCGTTGGTTTGAGCATATTTCGTTGACTTTTAGGCTTCATTTTCGTCTACTGGCCTGGATTTTTTCGATATGTACTTTTCAACAAGATAAAAGCCTGTACCTTTTATGTAGGGTAAACCAGCAGATAGCTTGAGGTACTTTTAGACTGTCTTACCTACATGGCAAGACATGTTTGAATTATTTTTATGAAAAAGAAAGAACATCTCTCATTAGATTTCGAATCCCAGGTAGTCAGGTTTATTTTCGTATCCGAAATGTAAACAAACGTAATATCTAAAAATATTTATTTTTTTTTATCCGACATTAAACGTGTGCTTCCACTATATATAAAGAATATTGTAATAAGCAGTATAAAAACTGAATGATGCTTTAAGACATTTTTTACTTTTAGATACAAAATTAAAAGTTAGCGTATATAGGCTTAGACATATTTTAAGAAGCGATGTGCTTTCCAGACAATTTAGCATTGCTGCGCTGGTTAAAAATCGTCTCAAAATCTACGATGTTTTTCCATGAATAAGGAAGGATACAGATTCGTCTCCTGCCAAGAGCAAATTATAATAAAGTTTCTCGAAGAAGCAAGGCTGGTACAGGAAGTAGATGAAATGTACAATTTAAAATACAGATATGTCTACTCAAAAACACGTTTCTATTAAATATATCGTACATAGTAATAACAAACAAACACACACACACATATAGATCGAAAATTGTGTCATATAAGCATGATAAAAACCTCGTCTGATCAAGAGGCTATTCATGGTCGAGTGGTTAAGACAGTACCAGATGGAATGGTAGCTTCCCCTATGTAAATAGGGGTCGCAGGTTCGAATCCTGCTGGATAGCACACATTTTGGCAATAAAATTTATCGTAAAATAATCAGGCCGGTAGATATAAATATAAAATACTGTTTAATTAAAACAGAATATTTACTTAAATACGAGTATCGGTAAGAATAATGTTCAAAATAATTCATTATGTATGTATATATGTATATATATATATATATATATCGGTAATGAGAAAGAGGTACCGATAGAGATAGACACAGAGAGAGCAGTACAGAAGGAAAAGTCGATTACTTTCAATATAATTTAATTTTGAACACTGAAAGTAATGTGGATGGTCTTTATTTGACCTTGCTCGAGTGAAATTCTATTTAATGGACGGGAGACAAAGTTTATGTGGGAAGAGACAAAAATTGTGCAGGCCCTCCGGCCTCGGCCGCAGGCGTCAGGCGTACACAATAATCTTGCACCCTATAAGAAATTGTACTCCCCGTGAAGCTTCAATTTATGTCTTCTCACGCCTGAAGCTGCAAGCCAGAGTTGTACGGATATTGCTTTTGTGAGTGTAAATTCGCATGAGATTCAATATTTTCATAAGTTTCGAAGAACAACAACTTGTTGAAAATACGACTTCACCTCGCTGTTATAAAATCTACACTTCCATTTGGGTGAATGTACAGACTGCAGATATTACATTAGTTGACTGAATACAACTTTATTGTACACATAATTATCTTAATGAACGATGTATAACCTCACTAGACTAAATATTAACTTCCTGTAATAATTATAAGCTTACTAAATATTCCATAATTGCACTAAAAAGACGCTCGGAATAAAGCTTTGTCGCATTTTTGTAAATTACAAAGATAATGCTTAGACCAAAGATTCCCAACCATTTTTGACAATGCATCTCTATTCATTTCTAAAATCCTGATGTCACCACTTCCCGGTGAGGTATAATTTTTATTATTTCAAAAGTTTACTCTTATTTACTTAGAGTAAGCATAAACTTGGTTTTTAAAAAATTCTTAAAAAATGGAATCCATGTTAGAGAACATAAAAGAACAAAAAGTTACTTGGAGGACTTGGAAAGGAATTGCTAAAAACAATAAATAAAATGTATTTGATGGTTGTGATATATATATATATATATATATATATATATATAAGAATCATTGAGTAATTTCCTTAGGATACCGTCAATTTATATAACATGTCTTGACCGATCGAACACGAAAGACAAATAACGCCCGAAATACTGCTTTTAGAAAGACATTTTTCCAACTTTTCGAAACATTTATATCAACTATTTTTTTGCATTTTTATGTAAAAAAAAAAAACAATTTATTTATGAAATTTTACGAATTTTACGAAAACCGGTACAAAGTATTTTTATTTTATTTGTTATAAAATTAATTTTAATGCATGTTGGTACTTCTCGTTTAGATATATTTTATAGAAGTAAATAAAATATTGTTTATATATATATATATATATATATATATATATATATATTAGTCATAAATATACATATCTGTTTCACTGTATCACAGTTCATCAGTGTGGCTAAACATCCACTTGCTTCCAGCTGGGATCGAAACCCAAATAGAATCGCTTAAATTGGAAGTGCTACTCCACCCATAGTATTCATCAATCATTGCCCCGTCCGATTATCAATTTTTCGATCGATTGCGCATAGTCTGTCTAAGCAGCACCTTCATTCTTATAAAGATGCAAAAAATGCGTCGACTCATAGTTAGCCTCAAAAGACGTCGTTTTTCTGATGTCGTTTTTCTGATGTGAAATTCATATTCTGTCAGAAAGATGGGAAAACCCAGTAGCTAGCTTTGAACAATACATTCAGCAACATTCAGCGACATGTTTCTTATTAATTTTTGTATATAAAGCACTACATTTCATGAAAAAATCAGCGAGAACTTATTCAAGGTCCTAAAATATGCGCATACATACACATATATTTACCCTATAAATTTATATATATATATATATATATATATATATATTTATATATAGATGTACAGTCCGTAAACGGTGAGGATAATCCAACAAGATTAACTTAATATAAAATATTAAGTTTTATATCTATATAGAGAGCTCATAAAATCTTAGAATCACCCCGTTCCGACACACTTGCCAGCTCTCTTACATTTGTGTGGATCATTCGTTGGCGGATTTTACAGACCAAAGAAGTGAAGAGAAAGACCTATCCTACAATGGATTGACACGCCAATATAAGTACACAATGACTTTATATTATTGGTGTACGAAGTTTTAAAAGAAATATTTTTTCATGAACAATGTAATTGGAAATGAGCTCACTATAATGACTTTGTCATAAATATTTCACTTGTTTAATAGGGCACCTAAGTGCAAGGTGAGATATGTCTCTCATATATATGGGTGCACCTAATTTTGTGCATAGAATTTTGTGCATGTTTATAAATATTATTGTATGTATTATTGTGTGTATAATAGGGCACCTAGGTATAAGTGTATTTCATATACAAGAATGGACCTAATTATGTATAAAATTTCATCATGTGAGAACACCAGATTATATGTGGGTTATGTTAATTTTAGATGTAGTCAATTGTGCATTTTTGAACTGATTATACCTTCATGTACTGATCATTCTACCCATATGTGTATAGGTTAGTATCAACAATATCAACAATCCGAATGAGGTATGCCGGTATATATGGATATATAAGTGTAGTGTTTATTAAGACGTATGAAAAGTAAATATACCACCTCGTATGGGAGTTAAGTGTACACAGACGTACATTGTCTTTATGCATAGGGGTATACAAAAAGTTGCTCGTATACTTATATATTTATATTTATATATATGTATGCGGATGTGTAAACATGTATGCGTGAATCCGATCCTCATAGATTTGTGAGTGTGTGAACACAATAATTATAAGTGGATATAAAGAGATAAATATAGATATGAAGAACACATTTATGAGCATATATACGTATGGAGGTGAGGATGTATGGAGGTGAGGATGTATGGAGGGGAGGATGTATGCAAATATGAAAATATAGGAGTAATTTGGGAGTATTGCTAGCATAATTATATATATATATATATATATATATATATATATATATATATATATATATATATATTTAATGCACTATTTAATGCGCGGAAATCCCGTCTTTATGAAATGTATATGTGTGAGTGTACGAACGCAAGTATCTGTATGTCGACACAAAAAAGTGGTATGTATAAGTATATGTATATGTAGGTATGTATATGTAGGTATGTATAAGCATAAACAAAGTCACATTTTGTAAGTATATGTGGGAATGTACGCATACGTATATATGGCTAGAGGTCAATATAAATGGGTGGGTTAGTTTATGGAGTCACACAAACTCACGTATCCATGGAATTATAAGTTTCTACAGAGATCAACTATTTCCCGACTGGTTTGAACACTCCCTGAGATCTAACGCCAATGCTCTCTTTTCCTTTTTCTCTTTCCCTTCTTATTTTGTTTTTATTTTTATATTTTTTATCCTTCTCTTCAGTTAAAGAAAATGCTTATTCCGGCAAAATGTTTTGTACTAAATCGAAGGAATATTGTGTGGTCTGATGAAATGAGCGAATTAAGCGCGCTGAAATAAATTAGAATTTATAACCAATTTAAATGACGTGTTTGGTTTTCCTTTATATATATATATATATATATATATATATATGGGTGTTTGTGTGTGTTTGTGTATCTTTTTATATATATATAATTTTGCCAAAATTGGTGGCATATTCCTCACACCAAAAAACGTACATGTAAATATATGTTCATAAATTTTTCGTGTTTAATTAATTTTACAGAAATTTTATGATAGGTGGGGCTGTGTCGGTATATAGACGATGTTGCATTTTTGATTCGTGTGTATTTGTCTCTAGTCTTTCTTCAACGATTAACGTGTATAGTAGTGTGTTACTTAAGTAGTGTTCCGTTTAACAACGACAGTATATTCATATCGTGAGCAGGCAGATATTTTTTTCTCATGCATTCGCATGAGTGGTAATAGACACAAAGCTGCACAGCTTTATCATATTAGATTTGCAAACCGAAGACCATGATATGCGGTTCTTTATCGTTGTGTTGCTGTGAGAAAATATGTGGTACCAAATTTCCTAAAAGTATTTTTGGATTACATTTTAGATTGCACATTTAGCAGCATCTACCGTAACCTTTAAACTTTATAATCATAAAACGAAAAATTTTCGGACATAAGTTTATATCAACTTTTTCCTTTTTCTGATGTGAAGAAAACTCACCCAAAGTTCTAAAATTATTTTTATAACCTCTATATCTTACATTGTATTGACCATCTATACAATGGATAGACATATTCAAGTAGATGTTTAGATAGTTTTTATTGAATGACGAATACCGGCATAAGGAAGCAACAAACAATTTAAACATTTATGATAGATAGATAGATAGATAGATAGATAAATAGATAGATAGATAGATCATAATACTGAGATAGATAGATAGATAGATAGATAGATAGATAGATAGATCAAAAAACTGAAATACAGTAGCGGCCATAATATAAGGAACGGAAACAACAAAGACATAAATATGTATTACATAAAAAGTAATGCATGATTAGCAATGAAATTTTTACCGAATAAAGATTAGGGTGTAATGCATAAATATTATACAAAGTTAAAAAAATTTACATCATAGTATTTTTTAAAATAAAGCTTAAAGATAAGAAAGGAAATATGCTACTGGATAAAAGTTAAGGAACCAATTTAGTTAATACTTGATTGTGAACAAAATATCAACAAAATTTAATATTTGGTGAAATCCCCTTTTTTACAATAACTTCTCTGCATCGTCGACCACATGATCTAATTAATTTCTTGCAAAAATCAGCAGTGTTTACCTTTCATTTTTCTTTCAGTAACTCCCATAGGTGATCCTGGTTTTTCGGGTTTCTCTTCTGAGACCTTTCTCCAATTATCTTCGAAACATTTTCTATTCGATTCCGGTCAAGGATCTCGGTTGGCCACTTCATTAGTGCGATTCTTTTTCTTCAAATAAAGCCAGAACTTTTTAAAACCTTGTGGCAAGTTACATTGTCATGCATGTAAATAGGAGATTCATGAAGATTATGGAGTAATCTTGGTATCGCATGCTGCTGAAGAATCCTTTTGTCAATCTCACCATTGATACTGCCATGTAAGGGGATCATATGACCCTCTCCTGAGGATGAAATTATTCCCCACACCATCACACTAATGCCACCAAACTTAACAGTTTTCTTGACACATTGAAAAGACAGGCTTTTACTTGTTCTACGGCGTACATAAGTTTTGCCCTCAGAACCAAATATAGTAAACTTAAACTCGTCACTGAAATGAACTGTATCCCATTGTACGTCAGTCAAAACAACATGAATACGGGCATGCAATCCTGCAATTTTTAACCTGCGAGCAACCGTTTTTCTTCAGATCTTATTATCTGTGTCTTCATTAACTTTAAGAGCAACTGATGTAGCAGTTTCAAAAAGGTTTTCTGTAGATATTCTAACAATTCTTCGATCTTCTTTTTGTGATGGTTTTGGAGGTCTGCAGGTATTTGGTTTTGCATCTAAAGTTTTATCAGTTTTATACCTGCTAATTACACGATGAACGACCTAAGAACAATATCCGAAATTTCTGAAATTGACTTTTTTCTTGATAGCGTTAATGAGTTTTTTCTTCAAAAGAGAATATTTTGCGTGTAGAATTTGCCATGTTGCTTAAAAATAAAGTCCTAATAATAAATAAACTTTGACTTATTGTTGAAAAGCTCCATCGAGTTTTTGAACAATGTAAATTAAAAGTTTATGCAAATTATTAACATCGTTCTTTAACTTTTGTCCAGTAGCTTATTTCCTTTGTTCCATTTGATCTTTATTTAAAAACAAACAAACTATTAGTTAATTTTTGTAACTTAGTATAATATTTATGCATTACACCCTAATCTTTATTCGGTAAAAATTTCATTGCTAATCATGCATTACTTTTAAATAATACATATTATTTATGCCTCTGTTGTTTTCATTCCTTATATTATGGCCGCTACTATAGATAGATAGATAGATAGATAGATAGATAGATAGATAGATAGATAGATAGATAGATAAAAAAAAATCGATAACTTATTTCATATAAATTAAATTTAAAGAATGGATTTTACCTGGATATTATTGACCTCCACATTTAATCGAAATGAAACACCAAATCTATGTCTGTGGACACAAAATTTGCACAATATTTCCGGCTTCTACCCGCAGGCATTCAATACTACACACCCATCCTTCTCCTATAAACGACGAAGATATGCTAATCTGTTAACCCCACCTGTAATTGTTATTACATGTAGCCGTTACGCCTCTTATCCGCTGTACTTTTGTAGGAAGAATTTTGAAAACTTACTGGGTAGTGTTTTAAGAAAAGAAATCAAACTGGTCATGTGTCATAGATCTATAAATTTATTGGTGCTATTTAAAGGTTAGACAAATGGAATAGGATTTTTCTTCTTGGTACTTTTAGATTTTGAATGCTTTTAGTAAATCTCTGGAAGTTACCATCGTTCTTATTTACATTATAACTGCTTTTATGAAACTTAAGCTTTGCAGATTTAAGATGTAGAGTTATATCATCATCAAATAAGTTTAAAAAAACAAAAACAAATAGAAAAGTGTCACATGCAGTTAATGCATTTAATACCTATGAATTCAAACGTCTCATTTTATTTAATAACGTGTTTTATTTTAATTTATATAAGTAATGAGAAAATATACCGTGTGCTTTGATGGATTATAGATAGAAGTCAATAACTAATACTGGATTTTATAAATGCCGTAACCCTGTGTGTATGAGATAGAGGTACCAAATTTCCAAATGTCTTATCCAGATAGATAGTGTCTAAATGTCTTATCCATTGGTTTGGAACTCTCTCCAATTTTTGTAGGGGTCAAAATGAACAAATTTGTCTCAAATCGAATTTATTTACTTATCGGGAGGATAATATTTAACTTATTGTAACATAGGGAAACGGTGATTACATAATAAAACACAAAACAAAAAATTGAATTTTATATTCAATTGTATTTTTAACGAGTGTAGCCCTGCGTTTCTCTTTCATTATCTCAATTTTTGTTAATTTTCTTTGCTCTAGAATCTGATGCGGTTTTTATAAAAACATTTCTTTTAATCGTATCACCCCGAGCAAGGCGGTAATGCCACTGATGTGCAGGGGGCTACATAAGAGTAAAAAAATTAAGTAGAAGAGAGTGAAGAGGAAGGCGAACCAGTTAGAAAGGAGCAAGAGAAGGATGGAAATACAGGTGTGATGACAGTTGCAAAGGCGGAGAGAAAGGAAAGGATATGGTGAAAGAACTAGAGTCAAGTGGTTAATAGATGAGTATTGACATTGCATTTAAATTCCTGGAGGTTGTAGCCGTCAGGAAAGCAAGAATATGGAAGCGAGTTACAGGCGGGAAGTGCGAGAGTAGAAGCTGCAGGAGTAGAATTGTCGTCTGCATTTGGTTAATTTAACTGTGAATGGGTGAGACCCAGTTGCCAATCTGGTTTCGCGAGTAAACACCTGTTGCAGAGGCACCAGTGACTTAAGTTCGTTGGAGCAGAAGCCATGAAAGTATTTATAAAACAGACAAAGGGAGGCTACATCTCGTCGGTGGGCAAGTGGCTGTAGTTGAGCCGCCAATTCGGTGTCTATCACATTACTTTTCTTTCCCACATTTCTTCTGCTTTTTTAACTGTGCCATTTACATTCTTGCACAAAGGATTACAGAATATAACTAATATCTTATTTTTTAAAAACCTTTATTTAATAAGCCTTTAATAAATCTACAGACAATCATGGCTTGTCTTATCAAGTTTATTTCAATTAATTACTGGGGCAGGATGGTACAGTGGATATCGGCTCCGAACGAGAAACCGGGGAGCCGAGTTCGAATTCCAGCTGAATACATTGCATTCACTTACGTGCAAATGCCCTTGGGAAAGGTATTAATCCGCCTATTACCTTCCAGTTATGGGTTAAATAACAGGACAGATTGGGTTCTATAGCCTTGGTCGGCAACCAGTCTACCGCAGAAAGCAATGGCATAATTAATCTTCTGCCCAGTCAGTCATGTCTCTTTCATATGGCACTTAACTGACTGACTGACTGAGGCACTCCAGTGTGTCGTAAGGGTTAGAAAGCTTGTTTCGCTAGAATCTATTACGTGTGTGTGTGTGTGTGTGTGTGTGTCCGTTACCTATATATTCCGAAACGGCTAAACCAATTTTCTTGAAAATTTACGCAGTTGTACTATAAGCGGCTGCGAGTGTTCTTAGCTAGGTTTCGTGTCGAGGTACCCCCGATAAATATCGAAAATCGATAATCGAAAAAATCGGGTTATAGAAGGAGTGGACTGATTTTAATCAAATTTGATACATTCATAGACAAAGACATAAAAAACGACATTCAGAAGTTTCTAGGTTGCAGTTCTTACAATAGTGCAGAAAATCGATAATATATATATATATATATATATATATATATAGGGCAAGATGTGTGTGTGTCTGTTTATCTGCCTGAATGTTTGTATTTTTTTCAACCCTTTTATTTATTTTTTTGCTTAGGGTTTGTCTCTGAGTAGGTATAATTGGAGATTCTTCATCCATTCGAATTTTAAATTTGTCAAATTGGGAATACAAAGACTTATTATACGTAAAGGTCACGTAATATTGGACACACAGCGTTACATTCTTGTGGGATGATTAAAAGTGGCTCATATCTTTTAACAAAGTAATATTTTCGCTAAACATTGCTATATGCAACCTATATTTAATCACATGTGACCTTTTATTATCCAAACATATGGATAATATATGTTGCGTTTGAATTAAGGAATCGTGCATGGAACACAGTCTATCAATTTTTACGGCACTTTAAAAAGGCAACCAAATATCGTAGAGATTTACATGTGTAAGTGATTACAAATGCCTTACAAATCTAATATGTGGCGTATCTCTGCGATGCCCTTTGTTCTGTGAACTGTATTAATTATTGTTTCGATTTAGTCATCCTTAACTATTGCAGAACTGCTAGAATTTTATCCGAAACTGGAACAAATGTTCTACTTCTTTACTAAAGGAACTCCTCATAGAAAATGCACTCAGCAAATTTTACATTTAAAATTACCAGTCGCGTGTTCTTAAAAATTCCTGTTGTACGTTTGAATACTTTGGAGGAACAGTTATTATGAATCGCCTGAAGATAGCAAAAGGTTGAATGCATTTTCGCAGTATGTTCGACATTTTTTCGGAAATAAAAGAGCATGAAATGACTGAAATGCATCTCATGTTCTTCTACTATTAGTTATCAAAAGTTCCTATCTATCTATCTATCTATCTATCTATATATCTTAGACTGTTCATTTCTATTTATCTATCTATCTTAGACTGTTCATTTCTATCTATCTATCTATCTATCTATCTATCTATCTATCTATCTATCTATCTATCTATCGTCGACTGTTCATTTCTATCTATCTATCTATCTATCTATCTATCTATCTATCTTAGACTGTTCATTTCTATCTATCTATCTATCTATCTTAGACTGTTCATTTCTATCTATCTATCTATCTATCTTAAACTGTTCATTTCTATCAATCTATCTATCTATCTATCTATCTATCTAACTATCTTAGACTGTTCATTTCTATCTATCTATCTATCTAACTATCTTAGACTGTGCATTTCTATCTATCTATCTAACTATCTAACTATCTTAGACTGTTCATTTCTATCTATCTATCTATCTATCTATATATCTATCTATCTATCTAAGACTGT
>JBBBDQ010001826.1:5000-12500 GCA_037127315.1 Ascarosepion bandense | reverse complement strand
TTTCTATCAATCTATATATCTATCTATCTATCTATCTATCTATCTTAGATAGATAGAAATGAAGAGTCTAAGATTGATAGATAGATAGATAGATAGATAGATAGATAGATAGAAATGTACAGTCTATCTATCTATCTATCTATCTATCTATCTATCTATCTATCTATCTATCTTAGACTGTTCATTTCTATCTATCTATCTATCTATCTATCTTAGACTGTTCATTTCTATCTATCTATCTATCTGTCTATCTCTCTTAGACTGTACATTTCTATCTATCTATCTATCTATCTATCTATCTATCTATCTATCTATCTATCTATCTATCTATCTATCTTAGATTCGTTTTCTTTCTATCTATCTATCTATCTATCTATCTATCTATCTATCTATCTATCTATCTATCTATCTATCTATCTATCTTAGACTGTTCATTTCTATCTATCTATCTATCTATCTATCAATCTATCTAACTACCTTAGACTGTTCATTTCTATCTATCTATCTATCTATCTATCTATATAAGACTGTTCATTTCTATCTATCTATCTAAGACGGTTCATTTCTATCTATCTATATATCTATCTACATTCGTTCATTTCTATCTATCTATCTATCTATCTTAGATCTATCTATTTCTATCTATCTATCTATCTTAGACTGTTCATTTCTATCTATCTATCTATCTTAGACTGTTATTTTCTATCTATATATCTAACTTAGACTGTTCATTTCTGTCTATATATCTATCTTAGACAGTTCATTTCTATCTATCTATCTATCTTAGACTGTCTTTATTTCTATCTATCTATCTATCTTAGACTGTTCCTTTCTATCTATCTATCTATCTATCTTAGACTGTCTACTTCTATCTATCTATCTATCTATCTATCTATCTATCTATCTATCTATCTATCTATCTATCAATTTTAGACTGTTCATTTCTATCTATCTATCTATCTTAGACTGTTCATTTCTATCTAACTATCTATCTTAGACTGTTCATTTCTATCTATCTATCTCTATCTATCTATCTATCTATCTATTTATCTATCTATCTTAGATAGAAATTGTCTAAGATAGATAGATAGATATAAATGAACAGTATAAGATAGATAGATAGATAGATAGATAGAAATGAACAGTCTATCTATCTATCTATCTTAGACTGTTCATTTCTATCTATCTATCTATCTATCTATCTATCTTAGACAGTTCATTTCTCTCTATCTATCTATCTATCTATCTATCTCTCTATCTATCTATCTTAGACTGTTCATTTCTATCTACCTATCTATCTATCTTAGACTGTTCATTTCTATCTATCTATCTATCTATCTATCTATCTATCTATCTATCTATCTATCTTAGACTTTTCATTTATTTCTATCTATCTATCTTATACTGTTCATTTCTATCTATCTATCTATCTATCTTAGGCTGTTCATTTCTATCTATCTGTCTATCTTAGACTGTTCATTTCTATCTATCTATCTATCTTAGACTGTTCATTTCTATCTATCTATCTATCTATCTATCTTAGACTGTTCATTTCTATCTATCTATCTATCTTAGACTGTTCTTTCATCTATCTATCTATCTATCTATCTATCTATCTTAGACTGTTCATTCCTATCTATCTATCTATCTATCTATCTCAGACTGTTCATTTCTGTCTATCTATCTATCTATCTATCTATCTATCTATCTATCTATCTATCTTAGACTGTTCATTTCTATCTATCTATCTATCTATCTATCTATCTATATCTATCTATCTATCTTAGACTATTCTATTTCTATCTATCTATCTATCTATCTATCTATCTATCTATCTATCTATCTATCTATCTTAGAATCTTCATTTCTATCTATCTATCTATCTATCTATCTATCTATCTATCTATCTATCTATCTATCTATCTTAGACTGTTCATTTCTATCTATCTATCTATCTGTCTATCTATCTTAGACTGTTCATTTCTATCTATCTATCTATTTAGTCTGTTCGTTTCTATCTATCTATCTATCTAGACTGTACATTTCTATCTATCTATCTATCTTAGACTGTTCATTTCTATCTATCTATCTATCTTAGACTGTTCATATCTATCTATCTATCTATATATCTTAGACTGTTCATTTCTATCTATCTATATATTAGACTGTTCGTTTCTATCAATCTCTATCTATCTATCTATTTTAGATAGATAGAAATGGGCAGTCTAAGATTGATAGATAGATAGATAGTTAGATAGATAGATAGATAGAAATGAACAGTCTATTTATCTATCTATCTATCTATCTATCTATCTATCTACCTTCGACTGTTCATTTCTATCTATCTATATATCTATCTATCTTTGACTGTTCGTTTCTATCTATCTATCTATCTATCTTAGACTGTTCATTTCTATCTATCTATCTAACTTAGACTATTCATTTCTATCTATCTATCTATCTACCTTAGACTGTTCATTTCTATCTATCTATCTATCTATCTATCTATCTATATATCTATCTATCTATCTTAGACTGTTCATTTCTATATATCTATCTGTCTTAGTCTGTTCATTTCTATCTATCTATCTATCTTCATTCATTCATTTCTATCTATCTATCTATCTATCTTAAAGACTGTTCATTTCTCTCTATCTATTTATCTCAGACTGTTCCTGTCTGTCTATCTATCTATGTATCTTAGACTGTTCATTTCTATCTATTTATCTATCTTAGACTGTTCATTTTTATCTATCTATCTATCTATCTATCTTTTGGCTGTTCATTTTATCTATCTATCTATCTATCTATCTTAGACTGTTCATTTCTATCTATCTATCTATCTATCTATCTATCTATCTATCTATCTATCTATCTATCTATCTATCTTAGACTGTTCTTTTCTATCTCTCTATCTATCTATCTATCTATCTATCTATCTATCTTAGACTGTTCATTTTCTATCTATCTATCTTTCTATCTATCTATTTATCTTAGAGTGTTCATTTCTATCTATCTCTCTATCTATCTATCTATCTTGGACTATTCATTTCTCTATCTATCTGTATATCTATCTTCCAGACAGTTCATTCCCATCTATCTATCTATCTTAGTCTGTTCATTTCAATCTATCTATCTATCTTAGATTGTTCATTTCTATCTCTCTATCTATCTTAGACTATTCATTTCTATCTATCTATCTATCTAAGACTGTTCATTTCTATCTATCTATCTATCTATCTATCTATCTATCTAAGACTGTTCATTTCTATCTATCTATCTATCTATCCATTCATTCATTTCTATCTATCTATCTATCTATCTATCTATCTATCTGTCTATCTATCTATCATTCATTCATATCTATCTATCTATCTAAGACTGTTCATTTCTATCTATCTATCTATCTATCTATCTTGGCTGTCTTTCTATCTATCTATCTTCATTCATTCATTTCTATCTATCTATCTATCTATCTATCTATCTATCTATCTATCTATCTATCTTCAAATGTTCATTTCTATCTATCAATCTATCTATCTATCTTTCATTCATTCATTAGACAGTCTAAGATTCATAGATATATACATATAGATAGATAGATATATGTTCAACAGTCTATCTATCTATATACCTATCTAGACTGTTATTTTCTATCTATCTATCTATCTATATTAGACTGTTCATTTCTATCTATCTATCTATCTATCTATATGTCTATCTATCTATCTATCTATCTTAGACTGTCTATTTCTATCTATCTATCAATCTATCTATCTATCTATCTTAGACTGTTCATTTCTATCTATCTATCTATCTATCTATCTATCTATTTATATAACTATCTTAGACTGTTCATTTCTATCTAACTATCTATCTATCTATCTATCTATCTATCTATCTATCTATCTATCTATCAATCTATCTAACTATCTTTGACTGTTCATTTCTATCTATCTATCTATCTATCTATCTATCTATCTATCTATCTATCTATCTATCTATCTATAAGACTGTTCATTTCATCTACCTATCTAAGACTGTTCATTTCTATCTATCTATATATCTATCTAAGAATGTTCATTTCTATCTATCTATCTATCTTAGACTGTTCATTTTCTATATCTATGAATCTTAGTTATTTCCTTTATCTATCTATCTATCTTAGACTGTCTATTTCTATCTATCTATCTATCTATCTTAGACTGTTCATTTCTGTCTATCTATCTATCTATCTATCTATCTATCTATCTGACTGTCTATCTATCTATCTATCTATCTATCTATCTATCTATCTATCTATCTATATATCTATCTTAGACTTTTTCATTTCTATCTATCTATCTATATATCTATCTATCTATCTATCTATCTATCTATCTATCTTAGACTGTTCATTTCTATATATCTATCTATCTATCTATCTATCTATCTATCTTAGATCGTTCATTTCTATCTATCTATCTATCTATCTATCTATCTATCTATCTATCTATCTATCTATCTATCTATCTTAGCCTGTTCATTTCTATCTATCTATCTATCTATCTATCTATCTATCTATCTATCTATCTATCTATCTATCTATCTTAGACTGGTCATTTCTAACTATCTATCTATCTATCTATCTATCTATCTATCTATCTATCTATCTATCTATCTATCTTAGACTGTTCATTTCTATCTATCTATCTGTCTATCTATATTAGACTGTTCATTTCTATCTATCTATCTATCTTAGTCTGTTCATTTCTATCTATCTATCTATCTTAGACTGTTCATTTCTATCTATCTATCTATACTAGACTGTTCTTTCTATCTCTCTATCTATCTATCTATCTATCTATTAGACTGTTCATTTCTATCTATCTATCTTTCTATCTATCTATCTATCTGACTGTCTATTTCTATCTATCTATCTATCTATCTATCTATCTATCTATCTTGTACTGTTCATTTCTATCTATCTATCTGTCTATCTATCTTAGACTGTTCATTTCTATCTATTTATCTGGCTCTGTTCATTTATCTATCTATCTATCTGACTGTTCATTTCTATCTATCTATCTTAGACTATTCATTTCAATCTATCTATCTATCTTAGACTGTTCATATCTATCTATCTATCTATGCATCTTAGACTGTTCATTTCCTTTTATCTATCTATCTATCTAGACTGTTCATTTCTAACAATCTATCTATCTATCTATCTTAGATAGATAGAAATGAACAGCCTGGATTAATAGATAGATAGATAGCTAGATAGATAGATAGATAGATGAATATCTATCTATCTATCTATATATCTTCGACTGTTCATTTCTATCTATCTATCTATCTATCTATCTATCTATCTATGTTTGAATGTTCGTTTCTATCTATCTATCTATCTATCTTAGACTGTTCATTTCTATCTATTTATCTCTCTCTCTATCCATCTATCTATCTTAGACTGTTCATTTCTATCTATCTATCTATCTTAGTCTGTTCATTTCTATCTATCTATCTATCTTAGACTGTTCATTTCTATCTATCTATCTATCTATCTTAGACTGTGCATTTCTCTCTATCTATCTATCTCTAGACTGTTCACATCTATCTATCTATCTATGTTTCTTAGACTGTTCATTTCTATCTATTTATCTATTTTAGACTGTTCATTTCTATCAATCTATCTATCTATCTATCTATCTATCTTAGATAGATAGAAATGAACAGTCTAAGATTGATAGATAGATAGATAGTTAGATAGATAGATAGATAGATAGATAGATAGATAGATAGATAGATAGATAGAAAAGAACAGTCTATCTATCTCTCTATCTATCTATCTTGGACTGTTCATTTCTATCTATCTATCTATCTATCTATCTTTGACTGTTCGTTTCTATCTATCTATCTATCTATCTTGGACTGTTCATTTCTATCTATCTATCTATCTATCTATCTTAGACTGTTCCTTTCTATCTCTCTATCTATCTATCTATCTTAGACTGTTCATTTCTATCTATCTATCTATCTTTCTTAGACTGTTCATTTCTATCTATCTATCTATGTATCTATCTTAGACTGTTCATTTCTATCTATATCTATCTATCTATCTATCTATCTATCTATCTATCTATCTTAGACTGTTCATTTCTATCTATCTATCTATCTATCTATCTAACTATCTTAGACTGTTCATTTCTATCTATCTATCTATCTATCTATATATCTATGTTAGACTGTTCATTTCTATCTATCTATCTATCTAAGACCGTTCATTTCTATGTATCTATCTATCTATCTATCTATCTAGACTGTTCATTTCTATCCATCTATCTATCTATCTTATACTGTTCATTTCTATCTATCTATCTTTCTATCATAGACCGTTCATTTCTATCTATCTATCTATCTATCTTAGACTGTTCATTTCTATCTATCTATCTATCTTATTCGTTCATTTCTATCTATCTATCTGTCTATCTATCTATCTTAGACTGTTCATTTCATTCATCTATGTATCTATCTATCTATCTATCTATCTATCTATCTTAGACTGTCTATTTCTATCTATCTATCTATCTATCTATCTATCTATCTATCTATCTATTAATCTTAGACTATTCATTTCTATCTATCTATCTGTCTATCTATCTTAGACTGTTCATTTCTATCTATCTATCTATCTTATTCTGTTCATTTCTATCTATCTATCTATCTATCTTAGACTGTTCATTTCTATCTATCTATCTATCTTCTTTTGACTGTTCATTTATATCTATCTATCTATCTTAGACTGTCTATATCCATCTATCTATCTATGTATCTTAGACTGTTCATTTCTCATCTATATATATATAATAGACTGTTCATTTCTATCAATCTATCTATCTATCTATCTATCTATCTATCTATCTATCTATCTATCTATCTATCTATCTAAGATAGATAAATAGACAGTCTAAGATTGATAGATAGATAGATAGTCAGATAGATAGATAGATAGATAGATAGAAATAGAGACAGTCTATCTATCTATCTATCTATCTTCGACTGTTCATTTCTATCTATCTATCTATCTATCTATCTATCTATCTATCTATCTATTATTAGACTGTTCATTTCTATCTATCTATCTTTCTATCTATCTATCTATCTTAGACTGTTCATTTCTATCTATCTATCTATCTATCTATCTATCTATCTATCTATCTATCTATCTTGTACTGTTCATTTCTATCTATCTATCTGTCTATCTATCTTAGACTGTTCATTTCTATCTATTTATCTTAGTCTGTTCATTTCTATCTATCTATCTATCTTAGACTGTTCATTTCTATCTATCTATCTATCTTAGACTATTCATTTCAATCTATCTATCTATCTTAGACTGTTCATATCTATCTATCTATCTATGCATCTTAGACTGTTCATTTCTATCTATCTATCTATCTTAGACTGTTCATTTCTATCAATCTATCTATCTATCTATCTTAGATAGATAGAAATGAA
>JBBBDQ010001825.1:735000-783650 GCA_037127315.1 Ascarosepion bandense | reverse complement strand
TAGATAGATAGATAGATAGATATAGTTTTAAGTTTTATGTTTCAATTTTGTATAAATTACCTATTCTATTGTGCTTCGTGCTTTCTATACTATATTTAATTTCCTTATCACATAAATATAATTTCCCCTGTATCTTTACTTATCTATATTTCTAATTTACGTATAAATATAATTTCGATACATTTTCTAGTTTATGTACAAAATACTCAAAACCATTCTTTTATCTTCTAAAGTGCACTGTGATTAAAAAAATGTTTACAAAAGAATGTAGTATGTTGGTATAATTTATAGCAATCTTTAAGTGATGATATTTCCTCATAGTTAAAAATAGAAAACTCGTTCCCTTCTTTTACCACCAAAATCTGTCTGATACTTGAATTAGTTTTCACTTAACCCACTAGAGAGGACAGTAGAATGTTTGATTCACATTACAGCAGTTGTAAAAATTTGACTAAGACCAAACCAAGAAAACACAGTTTCCGAATTTCATTACTGGTCGCACAGTTCAATCCTTAAAAGAATTCAGGACTGCAATCCATCTAGTGACAATAAACTGTAACCATTATTTTACACCAACCACAAGCATCAAAGAATTAGTTTACTTGTTGCTGTTATATATATATATATATATATAACATAATGATGATCCACATATACTGTCTTAATAATATGTATAAGAAAAACTACTAAAAAGTTTAAAAATGTACTTTTTGACAGTATTTATTTATTTATTTCTATTATTATATTTGATATTTCAGACTGTCCTCAGCCTTTCATTAGAAACAAATGATTTTAAAATTTAAATTAGAAACGTATATATATATATATATATATATACTAGCAGTATAGCCCGGCGTTTCTCGGGTATGATGAAAGCTTTAAAACTAATCCATGGTCCTGGAGCTCAGACTCTTTGGATGTTGGCAGGAAAGACTAAAAAGCAATAGTTGTTTCCAGTTAAAGCGAAACTGTAGACTGAAAGAAAAATGAATGGATGGAAGTCAAATTTTGATTTCCTGGTATTGAAATCAAATTTTCAGCACTATTGTAAGAACTGCAACCTTGAAACTTCTGAATATCGTTTCTTATGTCTTTGTCTATGAGTGTATCAAATTGATTAAAATTGGATCATTCCTTATATAACCTGATTTTTTTGATTATCGATTTTTGATATTTATCGGGGGTACCTTGACACAAAACCTAGCTAAGAACACTCGCAGATGCTTATAGTACAACTGTGTAAATTTTCAAGAAAATTGTTTCAGCCGTTTTGGAGTCTATAGGTAATGGATACACACACACACAGACAGAGTTCCATTTATAGATAAGTTTAGATATACAAAAAACAAAGTGAAAGGTTATTGCATAAAATTGTCCTGAAATTGATAATATAAAAAAAAATAGAGCTGAAAGTACTTGGATAAATAAAACATTCAAACAAGTTTTATATAATGTATCTACTAGAAAAAAAAGTTATAAGATCACATGAAAAATTATATAATAAACTTAACCAAGGCATGATACTTGTATATATATATATATATATATATATATATGTCTGTGTCTATGTGTATGTGTATGTGTGTGTATACACCAAAGAGCCAAATTATTATGATCAGCGATACATACCAAATATGACAGCAACTGTCTCATAACAACTGTACCTGTCAGGGTCAGAATTATATAAGCAGGTAAGCCCGCCTCAAGTATTTTATATTGATATGTTGAATGTCACAGTTATAAGCAAGAAGAAAGACATGAGTGACTTTGATAAAGGTCAAACTGTAATGTCCAGAAGACAAGGTCAAACTATTTCTAAAATGGCACGCTCATGTTATGCTCATATTCAGAACTAGTCTGTAGAGGGAAAAAACATCACCAACAGATGACAAAGATTGATGCAAGAAACGTTCTCAGCCTAACCCACTTCACAAAATCAAATATCAGGATTTTACAAGAAAGAAAGTGAAATATCGATACTGACTTGGCAGACTGGCTGTAACCACTCTCTCATGGGCGTGATGTGACTTCCCTGTGCCTCTTCTATAAATACTTTCATCGCTTCTGCTCCGATGAACTTAGATCATTGGTGCCGCCTAGGTATGAATTTACACGAGATACTAGATTAGCAACTAGGTCCCACCCTTTTGCAATAAAATAGATAAGATGTAACCGTAATTTCTACTCCAACAGCTTCTTTTCTTGCACCTTCCCGCCTATGGAATTCCCTTCCACATGTCTAGTTTCCCGACAGCTACAATCTCCAGGAGTTGAAATGTAAGGTCAATAGACACCTCCTATTACACTAACTTGCATCTATTCTCCCAACACTCTCACCATCTACCCGACCCTCATTCTTGGTATCCTTACCCATCTATCACCCTCCTTCTGACATTTCCTATATCTAACCATCCTTTCTCACCACTTTCCCCTTTATGTAACCCCCTGCGCAATAGTGGCAGTGAAATACCTTGCTCAGGGTGAAACGATTATAAAAAAAAAAATTTTAAAAATGGTCATTGGAATATTAAGTACTTTTTTATACATTCAGCATTAATTTACCAAGTTAAGCATTTCTTTACTTCCTTGCCGTAAATTCTAAGATCAAAATATAGTATCTGTTCTTTCTGGTTACGGTGTTAATATTAACCATTTCCTTACATAGAAACATTTCTAATTCATTGACCAAACAGCCAGTGCTAGTCAAATTACACTTTTTTTCATTCCCTGGCCATCAGGATAGGATCAAAATGTAGTATGTGTTTGTATCTGGAATGGTATGTTAATATTAGCCATTTCTTCATGAGGAAAGATTTGACATTTACTGACAAAGAAGTTTGTGTTACTTTTGATTGAAATTTATAAAATAATTCACCTAAAACAATTTTCAGAAAAATCAGTGTCCCTTTTCCAATAAGTGTTACTGCTCTTTCTAGTAATGATGAGGGTCTTTCTTCCCAATATAATGTTTGGAATAATATAGAATGTCAACCTCATGTGTAAGACATTATTTTATCTTTATGTCATACACTAACGGCTATGATTATTAAGCCACCCTAGTTTTTTAAAAGAAATGATGTATTTCATACTATTTTTAGCATTTATTGCCAAATGAAAATAGAATGATTCTTTTGTTATTATTACTTTGCAAAATTTTACAAAGCAAAAAATTTTCTTCATTCTTTCATTGATGAAACTGCAATATAGGTAATTATTAAATATTTATAAATTCATTTGATGCACATGTTATTGTGCAGTATTAACAAAAGAGCCATTCTATTTTCATTTACAATTATTCAGTTGGTAATAAATACTAAAAAATAGGATGAAATACATCATTTTTTTAAAACACTGGGGTGGCCTAATAATTATGTCCGATAGTGTAGGTCTTAGTGAGGACCATCTTGCTTTGAAACTCATGGACTGATGCTTCAAAATCACAAAGAAAGAACTGTACCAAATAAGAGAAACCACAAAACTTGAGGACTTTCAAAAGCAGCAACAACTAAAAGGAATAGCACATGTAGATCAAAGAGAAAATACATAACATGTTAACATTCCACATTACCTCAAACAAAATGTTAGGAAGGAAAACCCCATCAGTACTGGAAAGAGCAATAACAATTACTGTGCAGTATTAACAAAAGAACCATTCTATTTTCATTTACAATTAATCAGTTTTTTTTTAATCATTTCACCCCGAGCAAGGCGGAAATGCCGCTGATGTGCAGGGGGCTACATAGCTGTAAAAAAATTAATTAGAAAAGAGTGAGGAGTACAAACTAGTTAGAAAGGAGCAATAGAAAGCTGAGAAAGCAGGTGCAATGACAGATACATAGGTGGAGAGAAAGGGAAGGTTATACAGGGGTGAGGAGAGAGCTAGAGTCCAGTGGCTAATAGATGAGTAGTAACATTGCATTTAAATTTCTGGAGGTTGTAGCCGTCAAGAAAGCAAGAATATGGAAGCGAGTTCCACAGGCGGGAAGTGCGAGAGAAGAAGCTGCAGGAGTAGAATTGTCATCTGCATTTGGCTAACCTGACTATGAATGGGTGAGACCCAGTTGCCAGTCTGGTTGCATGAGTAAACACCTGTTGGGGAGGCACCAGTGACTTAAGTTCGTCCGAACAGAAGTCATGAAAGTATTTATAGAACAGACAAAGGGAGGCCACATTTCAACGGTGGGGAAGTGGCTGCAGTCGAGTCACCAGATCAGTACCTATCTCATTACAGACTCTCCTTTGGAGCCTGTCGAGAACACTGAGGAGAACGGCAGGGGCGCCTAACCATAAATGGCAGCAGTACACCATGCATGGATGGATGGTTGACTTATATATATACAGGATAGATTCAGGTGGAAAAAACATCCTGGATTGACATGGTGACTCAACCTTCTTAGCAGTAGATTTAGCTATAGATTCGATATAGTGGTTCCATTTGAAGTCTGAGGAGAGGATAAGGTCGAGGAGGCGTAGTGTGTTGCTCTCAGGGAGAATCACTTGGTCCATGCTTATGGGAGGCAGGAGAGGTTGCCTGTGATGGTTGACAGACAACAGCTTGGTCTTAGACGCATTGAAGTTGACAAGCCACTTCTTGCCCCAATTCACCACAGAGTGTAGATCCCGTTCAAGGTCAGCAGCGAGATTATGTCTGTCCGCCACGACAGGTTTCTTACTGGTGCGGGAGTATATTGTGGTGTCGTCTGCGTAGATGCCTACTTGGGAACTGATCTCATCTGGGAGGTCGTTGATGAAAATAAGGAAGAGCGTCATGCCTAGGATAGAGCCCTGTGGGACACCAGCATTCGTGCCGTAGGATGAAGAGGCATGCCCATTCAAAACGATCTTCATTTTGTGGTTATTTAAAAACGATTGGATTAGGTCAAGCAGGTGACCGGTAATACCGTAACCCCGTAGCTTGCATAGGAGGCCAGAGTTCCAAAACCTGTCAAAAGCCTTGGAGACGTACAGAGCAACTGTGTGAGCCTCCTCAGACTCATCAAGGGCCTGGAGCATGTACTCTGTTACGGTTGTTAGCAAGTTGACCGTGGACCTGGCAAAACGGAAGCCATGTTGCCTGTCAGAGAAGAGTTTGTGGGCAGTAAGATGTTGAACTATTTCAGCATTGATTATGGCCTAGAACACTTTCCCAAATATTGGTAGAAGACTGATAGGGCGATAGTTGAATGGGTCTGAGGTTTCCACCACAATTCTTAAATACAGGAACGACTGAAAAGAACTTCCAGCATGCAGGAAAGCAGGAAGCATAAAAGCAGTAGTTAAACAGTTTAGAGAGGACAGTGGAAAATTCAGGAGCACACATCTTAAGGATTGTCACCGGGATTCCATCGTCTCCACTCACCTTATGGGGATCAAGTTTTGAAATTACTCAGGATACTACTGCCGGGGTAATATATACGTCGTGCAGTTTGGCCTCAGTTCTAATAGGGAAGTCAGGTGGGTGTACTCCAGATGAGTCAAATGTGGAGTTGGATGAGAATCTGTGGGCAAAGCACTCAGCTTTGTCCGCAGATGACGTGGGAACCTCAAATTCATAGATTAAAAGAGGTATTGAGGATTTGCTATTGTTCAGCAAGTTTGGCAATAAATACTAAAAAATAGTATGGAATACATCATTTTATTAAGACACTGGGCTGGGGGGGGGTGCCTAATAATTATGGCCAGTAGTATATATACATATATATATATAGTAAATCTACAGGGTGCGATGGTTAAATTGTCGCTATTTGCCTTATAAAATTTTGCAAAGTAATAACGAAAGAAGGTTGGGTCACTATGTCGATCCAGGATGTTTTTTCCACCTGAATTCATCCTGCATATATACAAGTCAACCATCCATCCGTGCATGGAGTACTGCTGCCATTTATGATCAGGTGCCCCTGCCATTCTCCTCAGTGTTATTGACAGGCTCCAAAGGAGAGTCTGTAATGAGATAGGTACTGATCTGGTGACTCGACTGCAGCCACTTCCCCATCGTCGAAATGTGGCCTCCCTTTGTCTGTTCTATAAATACTTTCATGGCTTCTGCTCGGACGAGCTTAAGTCACTGATGCCTCCTCAACAGGTGTTTACTCGTGCAACCAGACTGGCAACTGGGTCCCACCCATTCATAGTCAGGTTAGCCAAATGCAGATGACAATTCTACTCCTGCAGCTTCTTCTCTCGCACTTCCCGCCTGTGGAACTCGCTCCCGTATTCTTGCTTTCCTGACGGCTACAACCTCCAGAAATTTAAATGCAATGTCAATACTCATCTACTAACCACTGGACTCTAGCTCTCTCCCCACCCCTGTATAACCTTCCCTTTCTCTCCACCTATGTATCTGTCATCGCACCTGCTTTCTATTGTTCCTTTCTAACTAGTTTGTACTCCTCACTCTTTTCTAATTAATCTTTATACATTAATGTAACCCCCTGCACATCAGTGGCGTTTCCGCCTTGCTCGGGGTGAAATGATTAAAAAAAAAAACATTCTATTTTTATTTACAATTATTCAGTTGGCAATAAATACTAAAAAATAGTATGGAATGCATCATTTTATTAAGACACTGGGGTGGCGGGGCCTAATAATTATGGCCGGTAGTATATATATATATATATATATATATATATATATATATATATAGCAAGTCTACAGGGTGCGATGGGTAAATTGTCGCTATTTGCCTTATAAAATTTTGCAAAGTAATAACGAAAGAACCATTCTATTTTCATTTACAATTATTCAGTTGGCAATAAATACTAAAAAATAGTATGGAATACACCATTTTTTAAAACACTGGGGTAGTCTAATAATCATGGCCGATAGTGTATGTGCTAACCATTTTAGTTACTAGTGCTGTTAGAAGTCTTTGAGTGATGTGGTTTTTGTTATTTGTTAAAGTCTTTTGTTTGGAATTCTGTTATGCCAGTTGAGAAGGTTCTAAGAAGGATGGTCCTCGCTATGAATTACAGGCTTAGGACTAACCATTAACTGTAAGAAAAGGGGAATGTTAAACTTGTTAGCATGAAGAACAGCCCATATGCATGCTTCAACTTTGCGATCGAATTAAAGCAAATATAAGAAACTACAGAAAGTGTGGCACAGAAATCAGAAGTATGAAAAAAAAAGATGCTGAGAATACAATAGACAGAACATACGAATTAAGGAGACTAAAAACACACTTATACTTATCACTGGATATCCATTTTAGTGCAATGGATATCGGCTTGGATTAAGAAACTGGTAGTTTCAGTTCGAGTTTCAGTTAAATTCAACTCTTCTCCCTCAAGCTATGGATTAAATAGCAGGACAGATTGGGTTCTGTAGCCTTAGTAAGCAACCAGTCTCCCACAGAAAGAAATGGCAACCTATTGCAGGAAAAATTTCTCTGTAGTCAGTCATGGATTGAAAGAGACATGATCACCCAAGAGTGTATTGAGTCTGGCACTTAACTGACTGGGTGATACTTAGAATCACAAACAGGCATTGAAATTTTTGGGATGTATAATGAAGAAAGAAGGCTTGGAAAATTTGACACTCACTGGACATATTGAAGGAATAGAAAACAGTGAGTAACCAATTTAATAAGCATGGGTAATTGGACAAAATGCAAGAGTGTGAGAAAGAAGGCTTAGAAAATTTGACACTCACTAGACATATTGAATGAATAGAAAACAGTGAGCAACCAATTTAATAAGCATGGGTATTTGGACAAAATCCAAGAGTGTGAGAAAGAAGGCTTAGAAAATTTGACACTCACTGGACATATTGAATGAATAGAAAACAGTGACTAACCAATTTAATAATCTTGGATAATTAAACAAAATGCAAGTGTGTGGGAAGGATAGTAAAAAAAATTGCTAAGCACTAGAAAGAAGAGAAAATTATGGAAAGACATGATCATCCCTGTTGTAGAAAGACACAGCGGATAAGCATGAATAATTAGTAATATTTGCAGATGCGAGTACAGTGTAACGATTATCAGTTTGAATTTTCAGTTGATTCTGCGTTGTTCTATTCAACCTATTTCCCTTTGTATGAATCTTTTTTTTTCCATAATAAAAAGCAGGACAGATTTGGCACTATTGACTTGATTGTGAATTTGAATGTGAAAATGGGCTCTCTTGCCCAAAATACATCTGCAGTACATGTCATAATCCTGCAACATTAATGAGTCACAGAACTAGTGATTCTAATAATGAATTTATAAGATATGGATAATAATAATTTTGTGTTGATAATGATTTTCATAATGGTGATAATGTTGATAATTAACGAATAAAGTTAATGTTGATAATGATAATTATTACGAAATAAATTTAATGTTGGCCCTTTTACAGTGAAACTGATAAAATGTAACTGCAATTTCTACTCCAACAGCTTCTTTCCTCGTACTTCCCGCCTGTGGAATTCCCTTCCATATACTTGCTTCCCTGACAGCTACAATCTCCAGGAGTTGAAATGTAAGGTCAATAGACACCTCCTAACACACTAACTCGCATCCATTCTCTCAAACATCCTTCCCATCTACCCAACCCCCATCCTCGCTATCCTTACCCATCTATCACCCATCTTTGGACATTTCCTATATCTAACCACTCTTTCTAATCACTTTCCCCTGAGTAACCCCCTGCGCAATAGTGGCAATGGAATGCCTTGCGTGGGATGAAATGATTAAAAAAATAAAATAAAATAATGATAATCATATGACAAATGATGTTAAAGGAAGTGTATAATATTAATGATAGTTTTATTGACAATGATGAAAATATTGAAAATGTTGATAATTATGAGAATTGATGAAAATATCTACATTTTTATGTTAGTTATATTTACATTTTTATGTTATTTATAATGGTGATAATCCTTTTAATAAAGCTGATAGCTTTATAATGATGATAATGTTGAAAATGATAATTTTTGACAATAATTATTATAGTAGTTATAATACTTTTATTATGCTGATAATGCTGATAATTTTATAATGATGATAATGTTGAAAATTATAAATTTATGAGAAATCAAGATAATAATTCTCTCTGTTATAATAAACACCGTTGTATATATATATATATATATATATGAAATGATTTGTTTGAACCTTATTTTTGGTCGGTACTCGTATTTAAGTAGATATTCTGTTTATAATCAAACAGTATTATACATTTATTTCTACTGGCCTGATTATTTACGATAAATTTTTGTTACAAAAATGTGTGTCATTCGGCAGGATTTGAAACTGCTACCCCTCTCCATATACGGGAAGCCACTAATTGATCTGGTGCATCTTGGAGCTCTCGACCACAAATGACCAACAGTCTAAACAAAATCAAATAAGCCTATTTAACACAATTTGACTTCATTTAGACTTTTGTGCACTCATGGTCGAGAGATCTAAGACATGCCCGATCAATTGGTGGCTTCCCCTCCGTGAATAGGGGTTGCAGTTTCAAATCCTGCCAAACGACAAAAATTTTCTAATAATAGTATTATTAGATTATTATATTTGTAGTAATAATAATGTGGTAATAAATAAATTAAAATCTAGAAACCTAAAATTAATAATAATCAAAAAATTAAAAAATTGAAAAAGTTAAAAAAATAATAATTAAAAATAATTAAAATATAATAATCAAAAATAAAAATTTTATGATGTAAATAAATAACTGAAAATATGTAAACCATAATAGAAAAAAATAATAATAATAAAAAAAATAATAATAAATAATAATTATAAAAATGACAAAAATAATAAATAATAAATAATAAAAATAAAAATAACAATAATAATAATAATAATTATAAAAATAAAAAAATAATAAAAATAAAAATAATAATAATAATAATAATAATTATAAAAATAATAATAATAAATAATAAAAATAAAAATAAAAATAAAATAATAATAATACTTATAAGAATAAAAAATAATAAATAATAAAAATAAAAATAATAATAATAATAATAATAATTATAAAAATAAAAAATAATACAAAAAAAAAATTATAAAAATAAAAAATAATAAATAATAAAAATAATAATAATAATAATAATAGTAAAGATAAATATTAAAATAAAAATACTAAAAATGGTAATAATGAAGAAAACATATAAGTGAATATAAATTAATAATAATTATTTATAATACAGAAACAAATTTAAAAAAATAATTTAATATATATATATACTTATATTTAAATAAATTTAATATATTACTATGATTAATAAAGGTGAAAATAATAATAATCATAATAATAACATAGTAGAAGAGTACCTATGATAGCAATAATGATATTTAAAATTTTTTGAGGGTATAAAATCTTAAACAGGACATTCTTAAAAAAAAAACTTTTAAGTTAATTTTGATCTTTTAAGTGATCTTATACCAATTTTTATGTCTACATTTAAAAATCAGTTCATTTCTCTAGTTTAAAAGTTCATTTGGATTTCTATATTTGATAATAGCTATTTTCTCCTCCAAGCATAGATTATATCTGTCCCTGAAGTTGTTGATATTTAATGATTCTCCATTTAACCTGTCAGGTGTGTCCTTCATCCTTCAATTTCCAGTAGTATTTTGACAGGGCTGTTTGATGTTTCAAGGAGGCATTAGAGAATGAGTGTTTGTGATTATAAAATTTTTGTTTCCAACTACCTGCGGATATCCCTAGGTATACTCTTTTTTTGTTGGGGGTCCTCTTCAGGAAAAATAGTGGCTTCATAAATTGTTTGTCCAAATTACACCTGCCATCAATGGGGCAATTGATTCTGTTGATGCAGTTGCAAGGAAGTTTTTTTCTTGAGGTATGTTGTGGAAATTATTAAGTAATTAATTGTTGCAAGAATTAAGTATATTTTGAATATTTCTGGTTGTTGAATAGCTTATTTGTAGGGTTTTTCTGTTGAATAATTTACTTAGGGAGTTATTTTGGTGGAAATGTTTGTAAACTAAGTTGATAAAGTATTTACTAATATTTACAATGGCCAAATTACAAAATGGTGGGTTGAACCATGTTATTTTTCTTTTTCTATTTTTGCTCTTGTTTCTCTTTTTAGATTTTTCTTTTAACTTTTTCTGGCATATTAATTCTTCTTTAAAACTTTCTGAGGGCTTCATTGTATATGGATTTGTTCTCATTAAATATTTTTTATTGGATGATAATTTATTAATTCTAATATTTACTGTGTTAGGGGTTTGTTTAAAAATTGATTCAGAGTGATTAGAAGTGACATGAATATAAATTAATTTATATTAATTTATATTAATTAATTAATTAATTATATTAATTAATTAATTAATTAATTAGAGACTGAATTTCTTTATGGTATGGTTTAAATGTGTTGTTGGAGAGGTTGAAACTGATGTCTAAAAATTTAACAATTTTGGGATTAGATGATATCTCAATTTTGAAATCTAGAAATTGGAAGGCTTATATTACTTTTTTATGAATATTAGATATTATAGGGCCACTGCTGTTAGGGATATACATAAGTCCATCAACTCAGTAAATGCCTATCTGACTTGGATCAATAATTCTACTAAGAGTATATAATAGCCATATCTTTATCAGATCAGCAATTTGTTGATATATATATATAATATAATATATTTATATGGTTATGTCAATTTTTCATTGCTACATGGAAATTTCTATGTTTCGAGATTAATTCTCATCATCAGGCAATGCTAGTGTGATTGTGCAGATGATTTACATTTAAAAAAAATAAAATATCGCCCGGTTCACACTCCACCCACATCTATTGAACGGGTGAAGAGACTCATCCCTTGTTTCTTGTTTAGGATGTGGTCTCCGGCTTTCTCTTTTTCAAATTTTCACTCTTACGTAGCACCTTGCACATCAGTGCCGTTACTGCCTTGCTCGGGGTGATATGATTAAAAAAAAAAAAAAAAAAGCAATGAAAAATTGACATAACCATATAATTATATTATATTATATTAAGCTCTATAATACTCATTATATTGAGCACTGTTTATAATAAAATAAATGCCAGAGCACTCAAAATATAAAAAAACCTTGAGTCCTCTTCACTTGGAATTATATATATATATATATATATATATATATATATATATATGTGTGTGTGTGTTTTCCTCTTGTAACATTTATGGAGAGAGAGACAATAGTGATGCTGTGGCAGCTCAATTCATTAGAGAGACAATAGCAAGGCAGCATCAGCTCAATTCATTCTCTTTACTACCAGTTATTAAACTTCACTACCAATTATGAAAGCTTTTGCCACATGTTTGCTCTTTAACAATGCCTTATTATTTTACTTTTTTGCAATAATTATGTCATTCAATAGTGAGGAGTATATATATATATATATATATATATATATATATATATCCTTTCTTTTATAATAAAAAACATTGTGTATTTATTTGTAGTATATATATATATTTTTTTATTTATTATAAATTATATTTTAGAACATGTACAAATTTTTTTTTTATCCACTACCAAATGTGCATTTTGTTTTGACATTGAAATTACAATGTCTCATCAGGTGGTATGGAAAAAATGGGAAGCCTCTTTTCTCTATATTTGACAAGTTGTGTGTGGGATGTTGGTGGGGGTTAGTGATAAGGGAATAAGTCTTGTAAAATGTCCTTTCTATATATATATATATATATATATATATATACATTTTCCTTCTCTCATGTTTAGGAGTTTGGATTATTTTGTTGTTTTCTTTCTTATGTATTAATGTAAGGTACTCAGTAGTAAATGTGCATTGTGGTGCAGTGGATATTGGCTCGGAACGAGAAATGAGGGAGCCAATTTCGAATTCCATTTGAATCCATTGCATTCACTTATGCACACATATCCTTGGGAAAGGTATTAATCTGTCTATTCCTTCCAGTTATGGGTTAAATAACAGGACAGATTGGGTTCTATAGCCTTGGCTAGCAACTAGTCTACCGCAGAAAGCGATGGCAACCTACTGCGGGATAATCTTCTGCCCAGTCAGTCATGTCTCTTTCGAGACATGATCACCCAAGTGTGTTTCCCATAAGGCACTTAACTAACTGACTTAGTAGTAGGTACCTCACTATATATGTAGCTGTTATTTTAGAAAGCATATTGATATAAATATTTTGCTGTCATTTATTTCATCATGCACCCACTTGTTTTATAACATTTCTATAACGTTAATGATGATAATTCCATTAATAATTAAGATAATAAAGTTAAAAACATATTTACAGTGTTGATAATGATAACCCCATGATAATGTTGATAGTTTTATAATGATGGTAATGCTGGAAATGATAATCTCATGAGAAATCAAAGTAATAATGTTTAGAGTACTTTCATGATGTAGATAATGGTAGTAGTGTTGATAATGTGGATAGGTTCGTAATCATGTTGGTGGTGGTGGTTTTATAAAAAGATTTTTTTTTCGAGTTGCAACAAACCAATCCCCAATTCTGTGTTATGCAATTGATCATGTTTTCTTTTCATCTTCAACTGCGCAAATATTTACCTTCCGTGGCAGGAAAAAAAAAAATGTTAAACACCAAATAATTTTGCCGATATCGATGCGAAGAAATGAATATAGACATAAACGCATAGAAAATTCTTCCACATTTATACGCGCATGCAAATACACACATATATGTCACATGTACATGGACACAGACAGACACACACACACACACACACACACACACACATATACATATATATATATATATATATATATATATGCCTGAATATATACATATTCATTTAATAATAATTCTATATATATGTGTATATATATATGCATATCTGCATGGAAAAATAACTATACATGTATAAAATAAACATATGTACATACATATACACACAGAAATCATTCTATATTTATACATGCATGAAAATACACACATGAACACACATGTACACACAGACACAGAGACACAAACACACACATACACACACACACTCACATACATATATATATTCAACAATAATCTGTATGTATATGCATATAGGCATGGACATATATACACATATATATATATATATAGTCATCTGCAGACAGATCTGTTTTGCTGTATCACAGCTCATCAGTACGATTAGACGCTGATTGCTTTTTAACCCAGGATTGAAACCCGACTGAATTGGCGTCAGTCGACGATTCTACCTCTGGGCTATGGGCGATCGGTAGAAGATGGCAGACTTTTTAGCATGTATATTATCGTTATACGCGCCCAATAGCCAGAGTGCTCTAATTCAATTTACTGAATGAGCGATATATATCCATGCCTATATGCATATATGAACAGATATATATATATATAGATGGTAGACTTTGAAAAAACAATAGCTATCTAGCATTTATGCATTGCTCATACAGTAATGAATTAGACCACTCTAACTACTGGTGTATGATACATCATGCGCTATAAGTCTGCCTCCTTCTACCGAGCACCCATCACTCAGAGCTAGAATCACCAGCTCATGCCAGTTCAGTCAGGTTTCAATTCTGGGTAAAAGCAATTGGATGTATAACTATACTGATGAGCTGTGATACAGCAAAACAGATCTGTCTGCAGATGACTATATATATATATATATATATATAAAATAAACATATATATACATATGTATAAACATATGTATATTACCATGTTTATATTAAATTTTGCTGAAAATAATAACCATATTTTATCTAGCCAGATATATATAATTTTACAGAAACATCCAGAAATATTTGGTGGGTGGGCAAAGGCACAAATGAACTAAATCAACTTCAAGAGGGCTAGTTCTACCAGACAATACTTCTCTCTTTGCACTAAAGATAAGAGCAATCCCTGATGTCTGAAGTATCTCAAAAAGTAAGTTTCTAGAGAAGTGTACAATTTTTATACTGATCCTATAATGCTGTATCTTTTCAGGACGTAGGCAATCATGGCTTTCCACATCTCCCTATCCCTGGTGGCTCTTAGCACGCCTTCTCCTGTTACACCACCCAAACCCAGTTCTGCCAACCACTAGCTCAAGCACATAAATCTAGAATACAAATGTATAGAAACTAGCTTGGCTACAAAATGAGGGATCAGTTTATATATTGATTATAATATAGATTTGATCCCCCACTTTATACCCACATTGTAATTTCTTATAAACAGTTGGCATATATCTTCTTCTTCTATGTATCCTGTCCCTTCAGAACATAGGCAATCATGGCTTTCCACGCTTCTTTATCCCTAGTGGCTCTTAGCACACCTTCTCCTGTTACACCATGCAACCCTTGTTCCATCATCCACCTGATTAGGTCCTTCAAATATGTTATCTGCTGCTTTCCCCTGTCTCTTTTTCCCTCTATCTGGCCTGTTAGTATCCTGTTCTCCAAGCCCTCTTTCCTCATTGCATGCCCCAGGAACTTCAGCTGTTTCTTCCCGATGCTCACTATTAATTTCCTTTTTTTCCAATCATTTCCAAAACCTCATCATTGCTGACATGCTCAATCCATGATATTCACAACATCCTTCTGGAATGCTTCCTTCGCCATGCCAATTTGCCTTCGGATCTCTGTGTCACACTTTCTGTCTTCTGTTATAACACTTCTCAGGTATTTAAATTTTTGTAACTGCTTAATTTTAGTATCCCTTTTTACTGATGACCATGCATTCGGTTTTCTTGCAGTTTATTTGTAGTCCTTTCTTGTCACTCTCTTTAGCTACCTTCTTGTAAGTTTCCTTTCTGTGTCTGCTATCAGCACTGTATCATCTGCATACCTTAGTTTGTTTAAATTATGGCCTCCAATGATGAATTCAGGCATAACTTCTAGGGTCCTCAAAATATTCTTGCTGTACAAGTTGAACAGTTCCGGTGAAAAGACACATCTTTGTCTTATCACTCAGTTAAGTGACATATATGATATATGCTTGGGTGATCATGTCTCTTTTGATCCAGGACTGACTACGTTGAAGATTTTCCCACAGTGGGTTACCATTTCTTTTTGCAGATAGACCGGTTGCCATCCAAGGCTATAAAATCCAATCTCTATTGCTATTCAACCTATAGCTAAAAGGAAAAAAGATAGATTAATACCTTTCCCAAGAGTATCTGTGTGCAAGGGAATGCAAAGAATACAAGCTCCCTGATTTTTCATTCTGAGCTGATAACCATTGCACCACAATACACACCACGTCCTTCTACGTGACATTCTTTTTTTTCGAGTTTTGTTTAGCGGCTTATCAACCACTGGAGATTATTTAATGGAGTTTTAAGGTTATTTTTAATGTTCAGTTATAGTGAGAAGGTTGATTTAGTCAGATTTTAATGAAAATTTTTTTGTTTTTATTCTTTTTTATTTTAGAAAACTGAAAACGTCTTCTAGTTTTGTATTCAAAAATACTTTGCTGAGAATATTTTTTTTTCCTTCAAAAATGTGTTGTTGGTAATATTTTCCCTTCTAAAATGTATATTTTTCTATAAAAGTCTATTCTTATGTATGTATTTTTATACTGTCATAATGTTTTGACCCCAGTTTGGGGGTTAACTATTTGCCCATAGTGAGAATGTTGTCAAATTTTAATGAAAATCTTTCCTCTTTATTCTAAAAAAACTGAAAATGTCTTCTAGTTTTGAATTCAAAAATGTTTTGTTAAGAATAATTTTTTTCTTTCAGAAATGTTTTGATAATAATTTTTTCTTCAAAAATGTATTGTTGGTAATATTTTTTCTTCAAAAATGTATATTTTTCTATAAAAATCTATTTTTTATGTATATATAAAAGTATATTTTTATGCTCTCATAGTGTTTCGACCCCAGTTTGGGGGGGGGGGGTTAACTATTTGCCCATAGCTGGGACCCTAACAGATGCTACCACTCCGGGTCAGGGCAGACCTGGGAACAACAGCAATTAAGATGTGGTTCCATGCCCCTCACAACCACCCAGTCAGGGGCCTTGCTGGCGAGTGCAGTTTACCGTCATGCCCAGGAATTCTACCTGACATATTTCAATGTGAGATAAAAAAATTCACAAAAAGCTTTTTATTGGTAATTGAAGTGTCCATAACACAAGATGAAGAAGACATTTCAAAATAATTTGAAGTATAGTCTGAATACTCTTGACACTGGGAAGTACTGACTTTACTTACAGAATGGCTTTGAATATATAGGATACAATTCCTAACTAAAACACACAAGGTAAAATTGCACACCTGAAAAACTGGATTCCGATGTCTAAACCATTTTGGAAAACCCCAGAACAAGGCAAATTTCACAAGTCAGTGTGAAAAGTATAATTCTGGATCCTGATCGGATAGGAAATCAAAAATTGATGTATGACATCAGCTAGCATTACTGAGGCTCCTACAAGGATAAATGTCTCAGACATGCTCAGATCAAGTGTAATCTATGAAGTGGCATTCACTCTGATGTAGTCTTGAAAATATGGTGTTGGTGAGCACATGTTGTTGTTGATGGCAAGTTACGTAAACTCTGAAAAGTTCATCATAACATCCAGAAGCAAGTCAAATATACTAACCCACTTACAATTCTGATTTGTTTGTAACAAAGTTTGCAGATCATTTATATCTGATACGTATGAAATTGAATGCTGGTGTCAAGGGTTATGAATGCCAAAATGAGATGGAAGCCATTACAAGATATACAAGGATTAAAAGTGCTGCTCTCCCATTGAAGTAAGATGTGGCAATCATCAATAGCACACACACACACACACACACACACACACACACACACACACACACACACACACATATGCATTTTTCTTTTGGAAACTTTCTATATTTTCAGGCAAATTCTAAAAAAATGATCGACAATAATGCAAGCACACACACACATTCACTCATATATATATATATATATATATATATACAGTGTAAGAAAGTTATGGAACACATAGGTTTTAAACCGACTGTTCATGCATTTACTTTTTTAAAGAGTGCTTGATTCAACGTAGAGCTTTATATTGTAATGGTTGTTACAATGGTTTATAAAAGCATAGTATCACTACACAAAAATTTTTGCGTTTCAGAGCCATGTTTGCCCCTCATCTGGTGATAAGCTTAAATGAAAAATAAAAAACATAGCTCCGAAATGAGAAAATTTTTATGTAGTGATACTATGCTTTTATAAACTACTGTAACAACCAATACAATATATATATATATATATATATATATATATATATATATATATATATATAGACACTCTTGTGCAGACTAATTGAAACAACTGATTTAGTTTACTTTCTTTCAGCATATGGTGAGTTTTAGACCCACTGGAGTGACAGGGAGTAATCGATTTCTATTTTCTTCCTCAGATTGGATCATTTGCAGTGGTGTGCAGTAATATTTTTGGAGTGTATGGTGAAATTTATTTGGCTGAGAAAAATATTGTGTCATCTGTGATTGAATTAGATTTTTATCATGCTCAGACATTATTGTCTTGACTGTCAATTAGTTGCCTGTAATGGATGTTACTCCAAAGAAGCATAAAAAATGAACACACTGGCAAGCCTTACAGAGAGATCACAGATATTGTTGGTGTCGTATTAGTTATAAACTATAGTTATTTTTTCCTGGTTTATTCTATGTAGGAATTTATTCAATGATTTTCTGAACATGATTTTTTTAACTAAATTGAGCACATCTTTTTCAAAGGGGTCTGAGTTACTAAGTTGCTCAAACACTCAATCACAATGACTTGTGAATTTGTTTTGTGATGACTTCTGGAAATTCAAGACTAAAAAGATAGATAGATAGATAGATAGATAGATAGATAGATAGATAGATAGATAGATAGATAGATAGATAGATAGAAAGAAATGATAACCCAGAAAAAATACATATATAGATAGATTGATTGCTAGATAGATAGATATGAACAGAATGTAATAGATAGATAGATAGATAGATAGATAGATAGATAGATAGATAGATAGATAGACTGAGATAGATAGATAGATAGATAGATAGATAGATAGATAGATAGATAGATAAATAGATAGATAGATATGAACAGAGATAGATTCATTGACATATGAATAGGCTGAGATAGATAGATAGATAGATAGATAGATAGATAGATAGATAGATAGATAGATAGATAGATAGAAAGAAATGATAACCCAGAAAAAATACATATATAGATAGATTGATTGCTAGATAGATAGATATGAACAGAATGTAATAGATAGATAGATAGATAGATAGATAGATAGATAGATAGATAGATAGATAGATATGAACAGAGATAGATTCATTGACATATGAATAGGCTGAGATAGATAGATAGATAGATAGATAGATAGATAGATAGATAGATAGATAGATATGAACAGAGATTGATTGATAGTTCTAAATAAATTGAGATAGATAGATAGGAACAGACTAATAGATAGATATGAACAAATGTATATTGATTGATTGCTAGATAGATAGATATGAACAGAATGTAATAGATAGATAGATAGATAGATAAACAGACTGAGATAGATAGATAGATAGATAGATAGATAGATAGATAGATAGATAGATATGAACAGAGATAGATTCATTGACATATGAATAGGCTGAGATAGATAGATAGATAGATAGATAGATAGATAGATAGATAGATAGATCTATTTATCGCCCAGTTCACACTCCACCCATGTCTATTGAACAGGTTAAGAGGCTCATCCCTTGTTCCCTGTTTAGGATGTGGTTTCCGGCTTTCTCTTTTCCAATCTTCTCACTTTGTTTTTTTTTTGTTTTTCTCAATTGGAGTAGATAGATCTATTTATCACCCGGTTCACACTCCACCCATGTCTATTGAACAGGTTAAGAGGCTCATCTCTTGTTGCCTGTTTAGGATGTGGTTTCCGGCTTTATCTTTTCCAATCTTTTCACTATTACGTAGCCCCCTGCACATCAGTGGCATTATCGCCTTGCTCGGGGTGATACGATTAAAAAAAAAAAAAAAGAAAAAAAAAAGATAGATATGAACAGAGATTGATTGATTGATTGATAGTTCTAAATAAATTGAGATAGATAGATAGATAGATAGATAGATAGGAACAGACTAATAGATAGATATGAACAAATGTATATTGATTGATTGATATAAGCAGACTGAGATAGATAAAAAGCACTGCACAAAAAGATAAATGGTATATGCATGATGAAATTAAATTAATACATATATTTTTTATCACACACACACAAACACACACACATATATTTTAACTAAAATGTGTGTGTGTTTGTGTGTGTGTGTGTGCGTGTGTCGGTTATGTAAACATTTTAGTACAAACAGTGAAACTAGTGCACTGAAAGTACAAACTGATAAATAAAGTGATAAAATAGAATTTTCATCTCAAAAAATGTTTTCTTTGCAAATTTTCTTCTCTGTTTATCTCTATTTGTCAAAGCGAAAACTGAAAACTCAATTCAGATGATAAATATTTTTCCCTTCTTTTTAGTATTATATCATTTCATCATTTTAAAAAATGCTGCTAGACATTTGTCTATATTCCTGAGATGTGGTAGTATTTACACTATTTACATTATTTGGACTATTGTCCTTATCTTGGTTGCCATTTGTACAACATTTTGGTCGTTGTATGCTCTGGCCTTCTTCTGGTGATACGAATTTCAAACCAAAGCCTTTATTACAATCACTGGGGTATAACATTCTCATTCCTTGTGCAAAGCTTCTTTTGATAGACTTTAAGTTACTCATTCATCACCTGTAGCCTGGTACTGAACTCACAACTCTTTAGGTCAAGTCACTGGAACTATCCAACCCCTATATCCACTGGGCCATGAGTGCTAGAGAAAGTTAACTTATGGCTATTAAAAGATGCTTTGCACAAGGGATGAGAATAATATACCCCAGAGATCGTAATAAAGAGTTTGGTTAAAAATTCCTATCACCAGAAGAAGTCAGGAGTGTACAACGGCCGAAATGTCGTATAAATGGCAACCAAGATGAGGACAAGGGTAGAAATAATGTAAATAGTGCTGCTAGAAATTGTTGGGCTTTTTGCATACATGTGTATACTGGGCAGACACCGATGGGTTAACCCATTTTATAGTTCACCAATGGCTTGACCAATCAGGACGCTCAAAATATTCAATGAAACATGTATAAAAGGCGGCCATATTTTTCCAAGTATTGCCGACTTGATCCGGTTCAGTAGAGTGTCTGATTCAGGAGTGTTAATCTTTGATGTTGCCTCATTGAACAGATTATGTGCTGAGGTGTGCTCTATAATCATAAACTATGATGGACATGGTCAACAGATGCCAAGAGGATATTCTATATCTATAAACTATGATGGACATGGTCAACAGATGCCAAGAGGATACTCTATATCTATAAACTATGATGGACATGGTCAACAGACATTTTATCATATTTATTTGTATTTAAGTAACTCCTTGTTTCTTTTTTTTGTGTGCTGTGTTTTTTCAGGAAGTGAAAAATCATGACTCTCCACAAGATCCTATCCTTTGTAGCTCTTAGCAATGTTTGTCTTTTTACCAACTCTCTCACTTTCTATGATATCCACTGCACCACAATGCACAACCATAAGTTGGTTGGTTGGTTGGTTGGTTCATTTAACCAGCATATCAACCTTCATTAGGTCATTTAATGCTGAAAATCATTTTGATTTGTTTCATTTAGTTTATTTGTTTTATTGTTTTTGTTTGTAAGTTTTGTTGGTTATATTTTTCATTCAAAAAAAAGTTCTGTTGGCAATATTTTTCATTCAAAAAAAATTTTGTTGGTAATATTTTTCATTCAAAAAAGTTTTGTTGGTAATATTTTTCATTCAAAAACGTTTTGTTGGTAATATTTTTCATTCAAAAAAGTTTTGTTGGTAAATACTTTCATAGCATTTTGACCCCGGTTTGGAGGACAACTATTTACCCATAGCTGGGACACTAACAGGTGCTACCAGGGTAGACAAGAGCAATTAAGAGGTGGTTCCATGCTCCTCATAACCTCCCAATCAGAGGCCTTGCTGCCGGATGCAGTTTACGGTCATATCCAGGACCCACCATAAGTTAGATTACCAAGAAGTTAAAACAGTTAAATAATTAAGGCTATCAAAGAAAGTAACCAGTAAACAATATTTTATACTTTCAAGTGATTTAATATAATCATTCCACTTCATCTCATATGGAAAATATGAGATCAGAAAGGTGCAAAGGTTTGTTCTCTTGAAGATTATTAGTTATGGTGATGGCGGGAAGGAAAATGTTGTTTTTGGTGATTGATATGTCCCAGAATTGGATATATATCAATACGAGGTAGTGAAGTGGTTTAAGCAAATGTAACCGGGTAGATCATTCTAATACATACATATAACTGTTCGTATGCAGTATCCTGAGATGTAGGCGTAGTTAATAGCCATAATCCAATAGACTTCTGGATCTCTAGTGGACATTGTCTAGATCTCTCTCATTCACTCTGGATATAATTGTCGTATGCAGTATCCTGAGATGTAGGCATAGTCAATAGTCATAATCCAATAGACTTCTGGATCTCTAGTGGACATTCTCTAGATCTTTCTCATTCATTCTGGACATAATTGTCGTATGCAGTATCCTGAGATGTAGGCATAGTCAATAGTCATAATCCAATGGACTTCTGGATCTCTAGTGGACATTATCTAGATCTCTCTCATTCACTCTGAACATAATTGTTGTATGCAGTATCCTGAGATGTAGGCATAGTCAATAGTCATAATCCAATAGACTTCTGGATCTCTAGTGGACAGTCTCTAGATCTCACTTATTCACTCTGGACATAATTGTCGTATGCAGTATCCTGAGATGTAGGCATAGTCAATAGTCATAATCCAATAGACTTCTGGATCTCTAGTGGACATTCTCTAGATCTCTCTCATTCATTCTGGACATAATTGTCGTATGCAGTATCCTGAGATGTAGGCATAGTCAATAGTCATAATCCAATAGACTTCTGATCTCTAGTGGACATTATCTAGATCTCTCTCATTCACTCTGGACATAATTGTCGTATGCAGTATCCTGAGATGTAGGACAGTCAATAGTCATAATCCAATAGACTTCTGGACTAGGAACATTATCTAGATCTCTCTCATTCACTCTGGACATAATTGTCGTATGCAGTATCCTGAGACATAGGCATAGTCAATAGTCATAATCCAATAGACTTCTGATTCTAGGTGGGACATTATCTAGATCTCTCTCATTCACTCTGGACATAATTGTCGTATGCAGTATCCTGAGATGTAGGCATAGTCAATAGTCATAATCCAATAGACTTCTGGATCTCTAGTGATATTATCTAGATCTCTCTCATTCACTCTGGACATAATTGTCGAGGTAGTATCCTGAGATGTAGGCATAGTCAATAGTCATAATCCAATAGACTTCTGGATCTCTAGTGACATTATCTAGATCTCTCTCATTCACTCTGGACATAATTGTCGTATGCAGTATCCTGAGATGTAGGCATAGTCAATAGTCATAATCCAATAGACTTCTGGATCTCTAGTGAACATTATCTAGATCTCTCTCATTCACTCTGGACATAATTGTCGTATGCAGTATCCTGAGACATAGGCATAGTCAATAGTCATAATCCAATAGACTTCTGGATCTCTAGTGAACATTATCTAGATCTCTCTCATTCACTCTGGACATAATTGTCGTATGCAGTATCCTGAGATGTAGGCATAGTCAATAGTCATAATCCAATAGACTTCTGGATCTCTAGTGATATTATCTAGATCTCTCTCATTCACTCTGGACATAATTGTCGTATGCAGTATCCTGAGATGTAGGCATAGTCAATAGTCATAATCCAATAGACTTCTGGATCTCTAGTGGACATTATCTAGATCTCTCTCATTCACTCTGGACATAATTGTCGTATGCAGTATCCTGAGACGTAGGCATAGTCAATAGTCATAATCCAATAGACTTCTGGATCTCTAGTGAACATTATCTAGATCTCTCTATTCACTCTGACATAATTGTCGTATGCAGTATCCTGAGACATAGTATAAATAATAGTCATAATCCAATAGACTTGGATTCTAGTGGACATTACTTAGATCTCTCTCATTCACTCTGGACATAATTGTCGCATGGTATCCCCAGATGTAGGCATAGTCAATAGTCATAATCCAATAGACTTCTGACCTCTCTAGTGGATATTATCTAGATCTCTCTCATTCACTCTGGACATAATTGGTTTCATACAGTATCCTGAGATGTAGGCATAGTCAATAGTCATAATCCAATAGACTTTTGGATCTCTAGTGATATTACCTAGATCTCTCATTCACTCTGGACATAATTGTCGTATGCAGTATCCTGAGATGTAGGCATAGTCAATAGTCATAATCCAATAGACTTTTAATCTCTAGTGACATTATCTAGATCTCTCATTCACTCTGGATATAATTGGCCTATGCAGCATCCTGAGATGTAGGTAACAAATACATAGTCATAATCCACCAGGGACTTTCTGATCTCTAGTGAACATTATCTAGATCTCTCATTCACTCTGACATAATTGTCGTATGTGCAGTATCCTGACATAGGCATAGTCAATAGTCATAATCCAATAGACTTCTGGATCTCTAGTGGACATATTATCTAGATCTCTCTCATTCACTCTGGACATAATTGTCGTATGCAGTATCCTGAGATGTAGGCATAGTCAATAGTCATAATCCAATAGACTTCTGGATCTCTAGTGGACATTATCTAGATCTCTCTCATTCACTCTGGACATAATTGTCGTATGCAGTATCCTGAGACGTAGGCATAGTCAATAGTCATAATCCAATAGACTTCTGGATCTCTAGTGGACATTCTCTAGATCTCTCTCATTCATTCTGGACATAATTGTCGTATGCAGTATCCTGAGATGTAGGCGTAGTCAATAGTCATAATCCAATAGACTTCTGGATCTCTAGTGGACATTATCTAGATCTCTCTCATTCATTCTGAACATCCTTGCCTTCATATGTATTTATGGCTGACACCAGCCAATCACATTCCAGTGAGGGGGAACCAAGGTGTATACAGATTCATTACCTATTCATTACATCAGTGATTATATGAAAGTTTTATTTTGAAGGCATTAAAATTTACATGCCATTCCTTGCCTTAGTTAACCACTGACTGTAGTTCATTTTCAAGAGCAGCTGCCATTTTTAATTTGTCAGATTTTAGACTAAGACAATGGCAATTAAAATTGATGAAAAGGGAAGGTCATTGATGAAGATAGAAACATTGTATGTCTAAGTATAGAGCCCATATGAAGTGATCTAAAGGAATGTCCATTCAAGACAACATTCATTGTTAGGAATGATTGGATTAATCAAAATATTCAGCCACAAACACCACAGCACTTGAGCTTTTAAAGAAGGGCCATGAAGTTTTTTCTGTCTGAAACAATCCTGCACATATACAAATCTACCATCCGCTTGTGCATTCAATACTGCTGCCACATCTGGCTGGGTTCTCCTGTTATCCACCTGCATGTCTTTGACAAAATCCAACAAAGAATCTGTAATGTGATCGATCCTGACTTGGCAGCTTGGATACAGTCACTTTCTCACCAGCACAATGTGGCTTCCCTGTGTTTCTTCTACAAATACTTTCATGGCTTCTGCTCAGATGAACTTAGCTCACTGGTACCCCCGATACAAGAATTTGCTCGAGCCACAAGATTAGCAACTAGGTCCCACACTTTTACTGTGTAACCAATAAATTGTAAACGCAAATTCTACTCCAGCAGCTTCTTTTCTCACACTTTCAACCTGTGGAATTTACTTCCATTTACTTGCTTTCCCAACAGTTACAATTTTCAAAAATTCAAATGTAAAGTCAATAGTCATCTCCTATCTCACTAACTTGCTTCTGCTCTCTCTCTCTCTCTCTCTCATGCTTCTTTCTTCTTCCATTCCACTCTCATCAGTATTATCATGCTTCTCTTACCCTCTTCCTGATACCCCCTGTAACCTGTCACTCTTTCTCATAACTTACCTCCTACGTAACGCCCTGCTCAACAGTGGTAGTAAAATGCCTTGCTTGGGGCGACACGATTATAAAAAAAAAAGGTCAGGATGCTAAACTCCCTCAAATGCATTTGAGATATCTAGCACCACATTCTGACCCTTGCTGTTTATATCTAAAGCCTAACAAATTCAGTAATAGCTGTCCGCTCATCAGCAGTAGATCAAGAGAAACAAAAGCCATACTGTTTATCTGCAAAAGGCTATGTGAAGTGAGATGCTTCACCAATTTGGTGTTGGTTAGACCCTCTAATCTTCTTTTATTTGTTGCGTCTCTTCAGGACATCGGCAACCATGACTCTCTTTCTGTCTCTTGTATTTCTTAATATATTTTCTTGTTATTTCTCCAAATCATTTCTCTACCATCCATTTGCTTAAGCCCATCAAATATATCACATGTTGTTTTCTTATGCTTTTTTCCTTTTATCAACCTGTGAGTGTTAGATTCTCCATGCCCTCCTACATCATTACATGTCCCAGAAACTTCAACTGTCTCTTCCTCATGTTAAGTATAAGTTTCCTTTTCGTTTCCGTTCAATCCAAAACCTTATTGTTGCTCACACATTCAACATTCTTCTGTGGAATGACATTTCTGTTACTTCAAGACTCTTCTTCATCTTTGAGGATATTGTCAAGCATTTGCTGCCATAGAGGAAGACAGATATCATGTAACAGCTCAGCACTCTTTTTCTTGTTTCAAAAATATTTTTCCTGTCTCTCGATACGCTATTTAGCTTTGGAATGTGTACTTGGCCATCCAAAAACCACTTAAGATATCAGTGTTAAACTTACAGTCCTCTATTAGAACACTTCTCAGTGTAAATGTAACATCAAATGCCATCTTGGGATTACAGCCTATCACGTTGAATACACCAGTTCTCGCTCGATCACCGAAGTTAAGCAACGGTGAGCCTGGTCAATACTTAGATGGGTGACCACTTGGGAATACCAGGTGCTGTAAGCGTTTAGTGACAGATGTGTGTTGTGGTACAGTGGATATCGGCTCGGAAAGAGAAATCGGTGAGCCAAGTTTGAATTCCAGTTGAATACCCTGCATTCACTTAAGCACTGCTACCCTTGGGAAAGATATTAATCCGTCCCTTCCCTCCAGTTATGGGCTAAATAACAATGATAGGACTTGGAAACCCTGCTCTTAAAAACAAATCCCAGTGAATCTTGATACTCGAAAAAGAAAAATGTTGTAAAAATAAAATAACCTTACCCAATATCATTGGCTATGACCTTAAATGACCCCATAAGGATTGCTAGATCTGTAAACCTCAAAACAAACAAACAAAAAATGCCATCTTATATCTTCTTGAATCCTGTTCAACTTTTATCTTTTCTACAATACCAACTGTGCTCAGTCTTTACCCTCAATGTAATCCCCTGCACACTATTGACAGTCCTGCTTTGCTTAGGGTGAAATGATTAAAAAGAAAAAGAAAAAAATCTAGATCTGATGAGGTTATTTAAGGACGTGACTCTTGTGTTTTAAGGTAATATTTTGGTTTTGATGGTAGGTCAAAATAGTCCGAAGTGCAACCTAACCAGTGTTTGATTTTGTTATATCTATATAAACAAAATTGACCAATCCTGTATATGTAGTTTATTATATTTATATAATAGCATGGTGGAGTAATGGATTGCAAATTAGATTGAGGAATTGGATGAATGATTTTGAAATCCAGTCGAATTCATTATATTCATTTACATGCTAATACCCCCTTAGAAAAGGTATGAATTAATCTTTCTCCCCAGTTATGGATAAATAGCTTTGGGTGGCAATTGGTCTAAGAGAAGGAAAACTCTGAATTCGAAACCTGTCTGGAGAGGACTGGGCACCATCAGGTCATCTTGCCTGAGACATACCACTTCTGCTACAGCTGAAATACATCTGGCAACCCTATGACTCTAATGCTGTGATCAGGATATATATATATATATATATATATATAATTCAAAATAGTATTGCCTTGGGTGACAACCAACCTAAGAGAATGAAAAGTCTGAATTCAAACCAGCCTGGAGAGGGATACGCTCCATCAGGTTATCTTGCCAAAGACACACCACTTTTGCTACAGCTGCAGTATATGTACTTGTGATTATATATATATATATAGTTTGTAATAATATAGCTTTTGGGGGCAACTGACCTAGAAGAAGTATAACTCTGAATTCAAAACCAGCCTGACAGGCTTCCTCAGCTATCTTGCTCAAGACACACTGCTTCTGCCACGGCTGCAGTACATGTGGTGCTTCTAAGTTATGTGATTGTTAATGTTATTTATCTGTATAAATCGAATAGACCTTTGATAAAAATAAACTATGTATTATCCATTTAAATATGGGATCTTTTTTTCCTTTCTAACATAATTTTTTTTCAGTTTTCAAAAGATTTATTGAATCAGTTTCTCTCTACCAATACTCACAGAATTATAAATTCCTGGACGTCTGGTTTATTACTAGACAAAGCAAGCCGTATCCAAAATCTTTACCCTTACTCTTGAAATAATCTCTTTCGACCTCATAGTTGCTATAGCCTTGCTTATACCTTTCTGGAAGCCTTCACAATCATAAAAGCCAAAACCATAAATATTTAGCTTTTAAACACATGCTTGGGCCAGTCCTGCCAACACTACTACCTTTGGCAATAATTGGATGTTAGGGGACATGATGCTCACTAGAGATGTCATAAGAAATGCTTTCACTCAGAGTCCACACATAGAATTCTAATTACATGAATGGTAAATTATATGTTTTTCTTGCCCCTCCTTCTGTGAATAATAATAATAACAACAACAACAAGAAAAATAAAAAGATCTGTAGAAGGAACCTCACACAAGCAGGTGAACACTTCATCTTTTAGCGGGAAAACTGACTTTGCTAAATAAATCTGACACTAATTCTAGCTGATGTCTTCTGCAGAACTAGGTAGAGACATTAGTTACTGCTGAGAATACGCCCCTCCAAGTGGGGTTATTGTCATTTGCATCCAGCTGTTTTGCTTTGCTTATTTGTCATTCAATTTCTCTCCAGTCCTCCTCTTTCACCAGCCTCTCCCTTTCTTTCAGTCTACTTTTTTACTTTATCTCTTTCTTTGGATTCTCTCTCTCTCTCCTTATTTTTACTCTCTTGCTTTTAGACTTTCCCTTTCTTGCAGTCTCTTCTCTCTCTCTCTCTCTCTCTCTCTCTCTCTCTCTGTCACACTATCTCTCTTTCTCTCTGCTTTAATTTCCTTTCCTTTTATCTTACTATAAGTGTGGTACAGTGAATATCGACCTGGAACAAGAAATTGAAGAGCTGAGTTCAAATTCCAGTTGAATTCGCTGCTTTCCGTTCCTTGCATTTCAGTGGCTATATTGCCTTGCTTGGGGTGAAATTATTACAAAAATAAAGTAAAGCATGTATGGATTGAAGAAGATATTAATCCATCTCTTCTCCCTTCAGCAGGGCAAGCACAGTACATCCCCCAAAATGACAGGCATGAAACAGTGGATGTCATCCAGGGAGGGTTTCCTCAAATATGAGTGAAAAACGCTGATCCAGTATCCAAAATATCTTTCTATATTTGAACATCTTTCGTTATTTGTATATCTTTTTTTACATTTTCCCTTTTCTTAGGATTTGATTTTGTGTATTTATTTTATATGCTTTACTTTATTTTTGTAATAATTTCACTCGAGGCAAGGCAGTAAAGCCACTAAAATGCAAGGGATTACTGAGTGTGAAAGAATATGGGAAAAATCATTCAACCACAGCAGTGGTTGATTATCTTCTTAAGTCTGGCATTAAAAGAATCGAAGCTTCATCACTACTTCCTTTTCGACCAAATTTTAAACAGTTTACAGAGATAGGACACCTCCTTCGCGACATTTTGAAAAAATTCTTTGAATTTAGAGTTGTGGTGCAGTGGATATCGGCTCGGAATGAGAAATCGAGGAGCTGAGTTCGAATTCTAGTTGAATTCATTGCATTCAATTACACACAAATATCCTTGTGGAAAGGTATTGATCTGTCACTTCTCTCCAGTTATGGGTAAAATAACAAGACAGATTGGGTTCTATAGCCTTGGTTGGCAACCAGTCTACCGCAGAATCAATGGCAACCTACAGCGGGATAATCTTCTGCCCAGTCAGTCATGTCGCTTTCGAGACATGATCGCCCAAAGCGTGTATCATGTATAGCACTTAACTGACTGACTGAATATAATAGTTGAAAACATAATTAAAACTTCTACTGGGCATAAAGTGGGGGATCGGTTTTATATTGCTATGAAGTAATAAACTGATCCCCCACTAATTATACTTATCGGTTTTATATTGTTATGAAGTAATAAACTGATCTCCCACTAATTATACTTAATATAATAATGTAATATAATCTATCTCTTCTCCCTCCAGCTATGAGTTAAATGGCAGGACAGATTGACAGATCTACCACAGAAAGCAATGGCAACCTACTGCGGGATAATGTTCTGCCCAGTCAGCCATGTTTCTCTTGAGACATGATCGTCCAAGCATGTTTCATGTATGGCACTTAACTGACTGACTCAGATAAAAAGTTACATCAAAATATGTGAAGTCTGAAAAGGGAAACTGGCTGTATAAGTACATAAGTAAGTGACTAACGGTCCTAATAATAAATTTTATTCTGTATAACTTTTTTCTGTTTAATATTTTTGCATTCTGATGATGTCGTCTATCATTTTTGTCATTCAAACTTTGCTTATCACTTGTCATTTTATCAGAATTGATTATCAGAATTAATTAAAAACAATCATTTTTTAATTATTCCTTTTAACCAATTGCTTATAAATTTTTTTTCTTTTTAATAATTTTGAATGCAGTTTTCAGCATTTAGTTTATATTAAATTAATACCAATGCCTGTAAAAATCATGGATTTCATGGGAAAATGCCTGCATGAAAAGTAATATTCTTAAGATTATATTAAACCTGGAAAAGAATAGGACAAGTTAATCTAGTGAAGTAAAAAAATAAGAAATTTCTTGTTAAAAATATTACAGCTAATAATGAAATTTGAATTGTTTTTAGCTGCAATATTGTAAGTCAGAAATATTGTGGAATTCCCTTCCACATGACTACTTCCCCGACGGCTACAATTTCCAGGAGTTTAAATGTAAGGTCAATAGACACCTCCTAACACACTAACTCGCTTCCATTCTTTCAAACACTCTTCCCATCCACACAACCTCCAGCCTCCGTATCCATACTTATCTATCACCCCCCCTTCTGACATTTCCTATATCTAACCGCTCTTTCTATTTACCTTCCCCTATGTAGCTCCAAGTGCAATAGTGGCAGTGGAATGCCTTGCTTGGGGTGAAATGATTAAAAATAAAAATATCTTATTTTTTACTTCACTAGAATATCTTGTCCAGTTCTTTTCCAGGTTTAATATCTTGTCCTGTTCTTTTCCAGTTTTTATATCTTGTCCTGTTCTTTTCCAGGTTTAATATCTTGTCCTGTTCTTTTCCAGGTTTAATAATTTGTCCTGTTCTTTTCCAGGTTTAATAATTTGTCCTGTTCTTTTCCAGTTTTAATATCTTGTCCTGTTCTTTTCCAGTTTTAATATCTTGTCCTGTTCTTTTCCAGGTTTAATAATTTGTCCTGTTCTTTTCCAGGTTTAATATCTTGTCCTGTTCTTTTCCAGGTTTAATAATTTGTCCTGTTCTTTTCCAGGTTTAATATAATCTTAAAAATATTACTTTTCATGCGCGCATTTTTCCATGTATCATAATAATTATTTTGCCAGAAATTTTATCTATCTTCCCGTTATATTATTGACTCATTTTTCTGTTAAGATTTTCATTATTTTAGGATTGTAAATCTTTTCCTTTTATGTTAAATTAATAACAATGTCCGGAAAAATCATGGATTATATTGAAAATTGAGTGCATGAAAAGTAATATTCTTAACACTATATTCAACCTGAAAAAGAACAAGACAAGTTATTAAACCTGGAAAAGTAAAGGACAAGATATTCTAGTAAAGTAAAAATTAAGAAATGTTTTACTTAAAAAATTGCAGCTAAAAATAGAATTTAAATGCAATATTTTAAGTAAGAATTTTTTTTATTTTTTACTTCACTAGAATATCTTGTCCTGTTCTTTTCCAGGTTTAATAATTTGTTCTGTTCTTTTCCAGTTTTAATATCTTGTCCTGTTCTTTTCCAGTTTTAATATCTTGTCCTGTTCTTTTCCAGGTTTAATAATTTGTCCTGTTCTTTTCCAGGTTTAATATCTTGTCCTGTTCTTTTCCAGGTTTAATAATTAGTCCTGTTCTTTTCCAGGTTTAATATAATCTTAAAAATATTACTTTTCATGCGTGCATTTTTCCATGTATCATAATAATTATTTTGCCAGAAATTTTATCTATCTTCCCGTTATATTATTGACTCATTTTTCTGTTAAGATTTTCATTATTTTAGGATTGTAAATCTTTTCCTTTTATGTTAAATTAATAACAATGTCCGGAAAAATCATGGATTATATTGAAAATTGAGTGCATGAAAAGTAATATTCTTAACACTATATTCAACCTGAAAAAGAACAAGACAAGTTATTAAACCTGGAAAAGTAAAAGGACAAGATATTCTAGTAAAGTAAAAATTAAGAAATGTTTTACTTAAAAAATTGCAGCTAAAAATAGAATTTAAATGCAATATTTTAAGTAAGAATTTTTTTTTATTTTTTACTTCACTAGAATATCTTGTCCTGTTCTTTTCCAGGTTTAATAATTTGTTCTGTTCTTTTCCAGATTTGATATCTTGTCCTGTTCTTTTCCAGGTTTAATATCTTGTCCTGTTCTTTTCCAGTTTTAATAATTTGTCCTGTTCTTTTCCAGGTTTAATAATTTGTCCTGTTCTATTCCAGGTTTAATATAATCTTAAGAATATTACTATTCATGCATGCATTTTTCTATGTTATAATACATTATTAAGAAGAGAGAAAAAAAAGAAGACAAAAGATGGTAATTGAAATTGCATTTACATTTTTGAAGATCAAAGTTGACTGGAAAGCAAGAAGTAGGGGGAGAAATCCACAAAGAAGAAGTGTTAAAAAAAAATTATTAGCAAGGAACTTATCGTTACATCTAACCACTTCAACTGTAAACTGAATAACTTACCATCAATTTGGTCAGTCAGTTAAGTGCCATACGTGATACACGCTTGGGCGATCATATCTCTAAAGAGACATGACTGACTGGGCAGAATATTATTCTGCAGTAGGTTGCCACCACTTTCCGAGGTAGACTGGTTGCCAGCCAAGGCTATAGAAACCAATTTGTCCTGCTACTTAACTCATAGCTGGAGGTAAAAGAGATAGATTATATTACATTATTATATTAAGTATAATTAATGGGGGATCAGTTTATTACTTCATAACAATAAAAAACCGATCCCCCACTTTATGCCCAGTAGAAGTTTTAATTTAGTTTCCAACTATTATATTCAGTTAGTTAAGTGCCATGCGTGATACATGCTTGGGCAATCATGTCTCTAAAGATCATGTCATTTCCTTCCTTTCTTTTTCTTTAAAACAATATTTTCATTTTCCTTCTTGCTTCTTATTTTTCAGTTTCTTTCATGTCTCACATTCATTTATTCTCCTTCTTCCATTATTTTCCTTCAACTTCCAATCACATTTTAATTCCTATTTCATCCCGTCATTCTCTCCTTTCTTTTTCTTTAAAACAATATTTTCATTTTCCTTCTTACTTCTTATTTTTCATTTTCCTTCTTACTTCTTATTTTTCATTTTCCTTCATGTCTCATCTTCTTCCATTTTCCTTCCTGCTTTATATGTTCCTATTTTTTGTCTATTTCATCTTCATTCATTTCTTTGTCTTCATTCATTTTCCTTCCTGTGTCATATTTCTTCATTTTCTTTTTTTGTCTCACATTCATTTATTTTCCTTCTTTTATATTTTCCATTTTCTTTCCTCTTGACTTCATTCATATTTCTTTTCTTCCATGTTTATTTTCATTCATTTTCCTTCTTCATCCTTTCTCCATTTGTATTCTTTCCATTTTATATACATTTCCTTCCAATTTTATCTTCATTCTGGCCATCATTTCTGACCATTTTTATATCTGTATCTGTTCATTTTTCATTTTCTTTTTAATCATTCATTTTCATGTTTCTTTTTTATCTACAACTTCCTTTCTTTTAAATTATTTTTCTTTTTTCTTTTCTCATTAATTACATCTTTATTTCTTTTCTTTCTTTTTTATATTTTTCATTTTTATTCATCTGGTTACATTTCTTTTTAATCGTCTCATCATTCTCTGACTTTCTTTCCTGTTATCACAATATTTATCATTTTACTTCTTCATTATATATTTCATCTTATTATTCAACTTACACTTCTTTTTCTTTTCATCATCTTTCATTTTCTTTCTCTTGACTTCATTGATATTTCTTTTCTTCCATGTTTATCTTCATTCATTTTCCTTGTTCTTCCTTTCTCCATTTATACATTTCCTTCCAATTTTATCTTCATTCTGGCCATCATTTCTGACCTTTTTTCATATCTGTATCTGTTCATTTTTTCCTAAATTCTTTCATTCACCATTATCTTCATTCATTCTAACTTTCCTTTATATTTTTTTTAATCTTACTTCATTGTTACATTTGGATTCTTTCAATTTTTCACTTTTCTTCCCTATATTTATACATAGTTATTTATATTCTATTCCTGTAACATAAAAACACTTTTGAACGTACTGCTGGCAGATCTTGCATAAAATTTTAGCGGCTCTTTTCATGACACGCATTTTAATTGAAAAATTTTAAAGACTCCAAATTAGATTTCAATTTGCCTCACATTATGATGACTTTTATAATCATGATGTCACATTTATGCAAGGCCAAGTGCAAGAAATCTTTAAAAAGAAAAAAAATAAGTGAAAAAAAAAAATCACAATTAAGATTAAATTTTATTTGTGGAAAATCAGGAAAAAAATTACATATTTTATTGCATCAAATGTCACACTCAGTTCAAGTTTAATTACTGAAAATTTTAATTAAAGGAGAGTTTTTAACAAATACAGAGCAAATATCTGCAATAATAAGTATTTGACACTTGAAGGGCACCCCCAAGATTGCATCAAAAGTTTCACCAACTAAAGATTTATTATAGAAAACTTTATGGGTTTTGTTCTTCTTCTATCTGCCATGACATAGTATATCATGGCCCTCCACGTCTCCCTATAACTGGTAGCTCTTAACATGCTTTCTCCTGTTACACCACCCAAACCCAGCTCTGCCTTCTACCTGCTCAGACCCGTCAAATATGTTCTCCTCTGATTTCCCTGGTCTCTCATTTCCTCTGTCTGAATTGTGAGTATCAGATTCTCCAAGTGTTCCTTCCTCATCACTTGTTCCAGCAACTTCAGATGTCTATTCCTGATGCTCAGCATTAATTTTCTTTTCGTTTCTCTCCTTTCCAAAACCTCATCATTGCTCACATGCATGATCCATGATATCCACAGCATTCTTCTGTAGAACCACATTTAAGTTGCTTCAAATTTTTCTTTCATTTTTGATGATATTGTCCAACATTCACTGCCATATTGAAGAATATATATCACACAGCAATCCAATAGTCACTTCTTTGTTTCTAGTGAAATTTTCCTGTCTCTTAATACTCTACTCAGCTTCTGGAAGGCTTCTTTCCCAAGTACTTTTACTATCCCTCACCTGTAATTGGCATTTCGGGCCCTCATGCTTTTTGTTAAAATACAATACAAGTAAATAACCATGTTGAAAGGCTGAGCATAAAAAGTTTAACAACAAACATAATTAGATACACTCAGTGATATGCAGAGGTTTGGTGATGACTGGAGCCAATTCTTTGATTATATGTCCCTAAGACTTTAGCAGGGAGGAAGCCTATAATTCCGAGAAATGTAAGAAACAAAGCTATTTTAACCCTGTAAAAACAGAGGTAACATGAAATAAACAATTGATTCAAATTAATTTTTTTTTTTTTTGTTATCGTATCACCCCGAGCAAGGTAATGCCACCGATGTGCAGGGGGCTACATAAGAGTAAAAAGATTAAGTAGAAGAGAGTGAAGAGAAAGACGAACCAGTTAGAAAGGAGCAAGAGAAGGATGGGAATACAGGTGTGATGACAGTTGCAAAGGTGGAGAGAAAGGAAAGGATATACAGGGTGGTGAGGAAAGAACTAGGGTCAAGTGGTTAAGAGATGAATATTGACATTGCATTTAAATTCCTGGAGGTTGTAGTCATCAGGAAAGCAAGAATAAGGAAGTGAGTTCCATAGGCGGGAAGTGCGAGAAAAGAAGCTCGTGAAGTAGAATTGTTGTCTGCATTTGGTTGATCTAACTGTGAATGGGTGGGACCCAGTTGCCAATCTGTTTGCACGAGTAAACACCTGTTGCAGAGGCACCAGTGACTTAAGTTCGTTCGAACAGAAGCCATGAAAGTATTTTTAGAACAAAGGGAAGTGACATCCCATCGGTAGGGAAATAGCTGGAGTCGAGCCGCCAAGTCGGTACCAATCACATTACTGATTCTCCTTTGGAGCCTGTCAAGAACACTGAGATGAACTGCAGGGGCGCCTGACCATATATGGCAACAGTATTCCATGCACAGATGAATGGTTGATTTATATATCTGCAGGATGGATTCAGGCGGGGAAAACATCCTGATGAACTAAATTTTAATTTCACTCTTTGTTTGGATGCTCTCCAAACATATTAGTTAATCAATTGATTGATATTAGTTAATCAATTGATATTAGTTAATCAATTGATATTAGTTAATCAATTGATTGATTTGTTTATTGTAATATACCAACCCCTTTTGGGTAACAACTATTTACCTTTGTCTTTAAAGTAAGTCTGATATCTAAACTTATTTATAAATGGAACTTTGTCTCTGTGTGTGTGTGTGTCTGTCTGTGTGTGTGTCTGTTACCTATAGACTCCAAAACGGCTGAACAGATTTTCTTGAAAATTTACACAGTTGTACTATAAGCGTCTGTGAGTGTTCTTAGCTAGGTTTTGTGTCAATGTACCCCCAATAAATATCAAAAATCGATAATCGAAAAAATCGGGTTATAGAAGGAGTGATCAAATTTTAATCAAATTTGATACACTCATAGACAAAGACATAAGAAACGATATTCAGAAGTTTCAAGGTTGCAGTTCTTACAATAGTGCAGAAAATCGATAATATATATATAAGGCAAGATGTTTTTGTGTGTGTCTGTTTATCTGCCTGTATGTCTGTATTTTTTCAGCCCTTTTATTTTAGTTTTTGCTTCAGGTTTGGCTCTAAGTAGGTATCATTGTAGTTCTTAGTCTCAGCCATGATACCATTTACTCAGAAAACTTATTTAGCCTTCAAAATTCAGTTTACAATGAAAAAAACTTATTTGATATCGATACGAGGAAACCAAAATTTGACTTACATCCATTCATTTTTCTTTTTGTCTATGGTTTCGCTTTAACTGGAAACAACTATTGCTTTTTAGTCTTTCATGCTAACGTCATGCCAACAAGAGTCTGAGCTCCAGGACCATGGATTAGTTTTAAAGCTTTCATTACGCCCGAGCAATGCCGGGCTATACTGCTAGTGTTCAATAAAGTCAAATTTGAATTTGATCTAAAAAATGACTTACAGTCTACTAAATAAAAGAATTTCTTTTTTTAAATCATTTCTCCCCAAACAAGGCATTCCACTGCCACTATTGCACAGGGGGTTACATAGGAGAAAGTGATGAGAAAGAGGGTTAGTTAGAGAAAATGTCGGAAGGAGGGTGGTAGACGGATGAGGATACCGAGGATGGGGGTTGGGTAGATGGGAAGAATGTTTGCGGGAATGGATGCGTTAGTGTGATAGATGTCTATTGACCTTACATTTAAATTCCTGGAGATTGTAGGTGTCGGGGAAGCAAGTGTATGGAAGGAAATTCCACAGGTGGGAAGTGCAAGAAAAGAAGCTATTAGAGTAGAAATTGCAGTTGCATTTTATCAGTTTCACTGTAAAAGTCGGATGCTCCTGCTATCCACCTAGGTGTCCTTGACAAAATCTAACGGAGAATCTGTAATGTGATTGATCCCAACTTGGCAGCTAGGATACTGTCACATTCTCACCAGTGCAATGTGGCTTCCCTTTGTCTCTTCTACACATACAAGAGCATGAGAGAGAGGATGCAAGTTAGTGGGATAGGAGATGTCTGTTGACCTGAAATTTAAATTCCTGGGGATTGTATCTGTCGGGGAAGCAAGTATATGGAAGGGAATTCCACAGGTGGGAAGTATGAGAAAAGTGATGAGAAAGAGGGGGTTAGTCATAGGAAATGTCAGAAGGAGGGTAATAGATGGGTGAGAATACCAAGAATGGGGGTGGAGTAGGTGGAGAAAAGAGCTTGAGAGAATGGATGTGAGTTAGTGTGATAGGAGATGTCTATTGACCTTACATTTAAATTCCTGGAGATTGTAGCTGTCGGGGAAGCAAGTATATGGAAGGGAATTCCACAGGTGGGAAGTTCGTGAAAAGAAGCTGTTAGAGTAGAAATTGCAGTTATATTTTATCTGCTTAGGGAAAAAATTATTCTTCTTGCAGAAGAAATAGGGGATGATGAACGTTCACCTTGTCTTGTCCATTGTCGCTTTTAATATATTTTGTCTGGTTATTTCTACCAAACCCTACTCTGCCATCCATTTGGTATCAAACCCTGCTCTGCTATCCATTTGGTATCAAACCCTGCTCTGTTATCCATTTGGTATCAAACCCTCCTCTGCCATCCATTTGGTATCAAACCCTGCTCTGCTATCCATTTGGTATCAAACCCTACTCTGCCATCCATTTGGTATCAAACCCTGCTCTGCTATCCATTTGGTATCAAACCCTGCTCTGCTATCCATTTGGTATCAAACCCTACTCTGCCATCCATTTGGTATCAAACCCTACTCTGCCATCCATTTGGTATCAAACCCTACTCTGCCATCCATTTGGTATCAAACCCTGCTCTGCTATCCATTTGGTATCAAACCCTGCTCTGCTATCCATTTGGTATCAAACCCTGCTCTGCTATCCATTTGGTATCAAACCCTACTCTGCCATCCATTTGGTATCAAACCCTACTCTGCCATCCATTTGGTATCAAACCCTGCTCTGCTATCCATTTGGTATCAAACCCTGCTCTGCTATCCATTTGGTATCAAACCCTGCTCTGCCATCCATTTGGTATCAAACCCTACTCTGCCATCCATTTGGTATCAAACCCTACTCTGCCATCCATTTGGTATCAAACCCTGCTCTGCTATCCATTTGGTATCAAACCCTACTCTGTTATCCATTTGGTATCAAACCCTGCTCTGCTATCCATTTGGTATCAAACCCTACTCTGCCATCCATTTGGTATCAAACCCTACTCTGCCATCCATTTGGTATCAAACCCTACTCTGCCATCAATTTAGTATCAAACCCTGCTCTGCCATCCATTTGGTATCAAACCCTGCTCTGCTATCCATTTGGTATCAAACCCTACTCTGCCATCCATTTGGTATCAAACCCTGCTCTGCTATCCATTTGGTATCAAACCCTGCTATGCTATCCATTTGGTATCAAACCCTGCTCTGCCATCCATTTGGTATCAAACCCTGCTCTGCTATCCATTTGGTATCAAACCCTACTCTGCCATCCATTTGGTATCAAACCCTACTCTGCTATCCATTTGGTATCAAACCCTACTCTGCCATCCATTTGGTATCAAACCCTGCTCTGCTATCCATTTGGTATCAAACCCTACTCTGCCATCCATTTGGTATCAAACCCTACTCTGCCATCCATTTGGTATCAAACCCTACTCTGCCATCCATTTGGTATCAAACCCTGCTCTGCTATCCATTTGGTATCAAACCCTACTCTGTTATCCATTTGGTATCAAACCCTACTCTGCCATCCATTTGGTATCAAACCCTGCTCTGCTATCCATTTGGTATCAAACCCTGCTCTGCTATCCATTTGGTATCAAACCCTGCTCTGCTATCCATTTGGTATCAAACCCTGCTCTGTTATCCATTTGGTATCAAACCCTACTCTGCCATCCATTTGGTATCAAACCCTGCTCTGCTATCCATTTGGTATCAAACCCTGCTCTGCTATCCATTTGGTATCAAACCCTGCTCTGTTATCCATTTGGTATCAAACCCTGCTCTGCTATCCATTTGGTATCAAACCCTGCTCTGCTATCCATTTGGTATCAAACCCTACTCTGCCATCCATTTGGTATCAAACCCTGCTCTGCTATCCATCAAGTATGTCACACATTGTTTTCCCCTGTCTCTCTTTCCGTCTATTTTCAGATCTCTAAGCCCTCCTTCCTCATTACATATCTCAGAAACTTCAACTGTCTCTTCCTGATGTTAAATATAAGTTTCTTTTTTGTTTCTATTTTCCTCTTTCCTTTGATCTACCATGTGAGTGTCAAATTTTCCAATCCCTCTTTCCTCATTATGTGCCCTAGAAACTTCAATTGTCTCTCTGCCTGATGTTAAATATAAGTTTCTTTTTTGTTTCCATTTTCTCCAAAACCTTGTCATTGCTCCCATGTTTGGTCCATGGTATCATCAGCATCCATCTGTAGGGCCACATTTCTGTTGTTTCAAGTCTGTCCTTCATTTTTGACAAGATTGTCTCATATTCACTACCTTATAGAAGGAGAAATATCATGTAACAGTTCAATACTCTTTTTCTTGTTTCAGGCTTTCAATATTCTGCTCAGTATTTTTGAATACATAATGTAACAGTTCAATACTCTTTTTCTTGTTTCAGTCTTTCAATATTCTGCTCAGTATTTTTGAATACATAATGTAAAAGTTCAATACTCTTTTTCTTGTTTCAGTCTTTCAATATTCTGTTCAGTATTTTTGAATACATCATGTAACAGTTCAATACTCTTTTTCTTGTTTCAGTCTTTCAATATTCTGCTCAGTATTTTTGAATACATAATGTAACAGTTCAATACTCTTTTTCTTGTTTCAGTCTTTCAATATTCTGCTCAGTATTTTTGAATACATAATGTAACAGTTCAATACTCTTTTTCTTGTTTCAGTCTTTCAATATTCTGCTCAGTATTTTTGAATACATAATGTAACAGTTCAATACTCTTTTTCTTGTTTCAGGCTTTCAATATTCTGCTCAGTATTTTTGAATACATAATGTAACAGTTCAATACTCTTTTTCTTGTTTCAGTCTTTCAATATTCTGCTCAGTATTTTTGAATACGTCCTTGGCTATACCAATATGACTTCAGATCTCATTGACACATTGTCTGCCCTCTGATAGAACACTTCTCAGGAATTTAAATTTTGGTACCTGCTTGATTTTAGGATCCTCAGCATTTTGGGCTTCTCTTTTTGCTGATGACAATGCATTGCATTTTCTTTTAGTTTATGTTTAATCATTTCTTCTATCTTTGCTACCATCTGTCGGAGGTCTTGTAGTTTTATTTCCATGTCTGCTATCAGCACTGTGTCATCTGCATATTTGATATTGTTAAGATTATGGCCACCAATGACAAATCCTGGCAGCATTTCTAGTTTTCACAAAATTGTCTGTGTATGTTGAATAGATCTGGTGAGAAGACGCATCCTTGTCTTTAATCCTCTTTCTATTTTTGTATATCTCCTGAACTCATTTACTACCCATATGCAGGTGGTTTGCTGCCAGTATAATTTCTTGATTATTTTAATGTCTTTCCCAAATATGTCAAGGTTGCTGAGCAACTCTATCAGAGTTTTGGGGCCATACATTGTTGAATGCATTTGCATCGGTTTATCTGTCTGTATGTTTATACAAATCCACAATCTTTATCCAATTCTCACCAAACTTCACACAAATATCCTTTAGGCTTCCAGTCAGGTCATGGGTTACTTATTTTTCCCAATTTCTGCCCTGACATTGGAAATTGATACCTTGATATCTACTCAGGTCTGATCAAGATCAGGATTTCAGCCTTTTTATGGTAGTTCTTGCTGCAGAATTTTCTCTAACTTGGTAAAATTATAGTTTTAGTCTCAAACATTAGTAGATCTTCTTAGATGACTCGTTTTCCCTGATATCATAAATCGATACCTCTGATATTCTATTAAATCTGATCAAAAACTAATATTCAGCCATCAATATGGATCATTTTCTCCAATTTTACTCCCGATGGGTACGATAAGTTTTCATGGACTTACTTAGGTTAGTTTATCCTTGGATGACTTATTTGACTCCAATATTGGAAATCGATACCCCGATATCCTATTGGGTCTGATCAAAATCAGATTTTCAGCTCTTTTATTTTGATTTTTGCTTTGGGTTTTGCTCTAAGTAGGTATAATTGTAGTTCTTAGTCTCAGCCATGATACCATTTACTCATATGACTTATTTAGCCTTCTAAATTCAGTTTGTGACAGAAAACTTATTTGACATCGATACTGAAAATAAAAATTTGACTTACATCTATTCATTTTTCTTTCAATCTACAGTGTCACTTTGACAGGAAGCAACTATTGCTTTTTAGTCTTTTTAGTCTTTTTAGTCTTTTTAGTATTTTGTGCCAAAGTCTAAAGATTCTGAGCTCCAGGACCACGGATTAGTTTTAAAGCTTTCATTACACCCGAGCAACATTGGGCTATCCTGCTAGTAGTCTATAAAACACAGGTACATGTTCCCCTGAACTGGGGATATCATGTATTTCAGTTTAACTTTTTTTTTAAAGTAAATGTATAAAGATTAGTATTGCTACAAAAAACTTCTCTATTTAACTGAAAAACATTTCACAAAAATAACCTAAAATTTGTTGTAAACAGGAGTAAGGAATGACTTGTTAATTTTAATGCTTCCAACACAAAATTGCTTTCTATTAATCATACAAGTGATCTCTTTCTGCTTCTCATCAGAAAGGCTGATGCTAACCATCTGGAGAGTGACTTATTGTGCATTCTTGGACTAACATTTTCTGCTGACATGGAAAGATCATAGTGAATCAATTACTAGATCTGCTGCTAGGAATGTCAGTTCACTGTGTTGTGCAAGACAGTTTTTTTCTCCACAATCTATCTTTTATATTTATAAGTCTACCATATAGTCTGGTTCTCCTGATATATACTTAGAGATTCTGAATAAAATACAAAGAAGAATCTGCAATATAGTTGGTCCTGACCTGGTATCCAAACTACAGTCACTTTTCCACCATCATAATGTTGATTCCAATGGTAATTGTTCTGTTGAATTTTCCTCTATGGTTCCAAGACTTTATAAATTTAAACACAGTACAAGATTAACAGTCTACCACATCGATTAAATAAAACGTGCAGTTCAGAATTCCTTATAGGTTACACGGATTGACATTCACCTGAAGAAAGCAGGAGAGTAGAACAGCCAAAACATTGGAATAATAAATTATTTTAGGATAACAGACTGCATGTTAACAGTGAAAATACTGATAAATTCTTATCCCAGAAATTAAAACAATAATAATACCACAACTATAATAAAAAAACCCTTTGAATTTACAATAAGAAACAGTAATAAAATCTGTAATAATTCAAGAAAATATTACTGTTTAGCAAAAAGATGAGCCAAAAAATGCAAACTAGTAAAATCAAATAAAAGTTTAAAAATCTGGGAGGTGTTCTAACAGAGGATGAAGAGTGTGGCACTGAGATCTGAAGACATATTGGAATGGCCAAAAATGTACTCCCAAAGTTAAGTAGAGTATTAAGAGAGAGAAAAAATTTGATAGAAACAAAAAAATAGTAGGGAACTATTATGTAATATCAGTCCTCCAATATGGCAGTGAATGACAGACAATTTCATTATAGATGAAGAAGAGATTCGATGCAAAAGAAACAAAGAAAAGAGTATTGACCTGTTATATATTATCAGTCCTCCTATATGGCAGTGAATGCTGGACATTCTCCTCAAAATTGAAGAAGAGACTTGAAAAAACAGAAATGTGGTTCTACAGAAGGACGCTGAGAATAACATGGACTAAATATGTGAGCAATAAATAGGTTTTGTAGAAAATGGAAATAAAAAAAAGAAATTTATATTTAACATCAGGAAGAGGCAGTTAAAATTTCTGGGGAATGCAATAAGGCTTGAAAAATCTGATACTCAAAGCACAGATTGAGAGAAAGAGCAGGCTGGGAGTTTAGTTATTTTTAGCAGAGTGATATTAATCTGAGAAATGATTTAACAAAATAAAAGAAATAAATAGAAACACGTTAATGAATCTGCTTCCAAAGTCTGCCAACGTTTAGACATATAAGAACACCTAAACTGCCTTCAGTTATAAATGGTTGCTTTATTTAGGAAAATATTTATATAATTGTAATTTGTTTTGTTTTTTTTAGTTTAACTTTTTTACATATTTTTTTGTAAATTGAAACTGTTTAAAATTTCCTGCAAAAATAACAAGTAATTTTATTTTAATTTCATTTGCAAAAATTTATAAAGATGTACTAAGGCAAATCTGAATGAATATAAATTCATTACTTTGACATTATTGCATCATTATTTTGTGATTAATTTTTGATTAGTATTTCTTTAATTCTAATTTTAGATATTTTTGAATACATTGTTAGCATTCTTTTATTTTTTAGGATAGGCAATCATGGCCCTCCACACTCAAACAGAAAGAACTTAGAAAATCGTGGAATAAAGAGTTAGACTAGAAACACGAAAGCTAAAGGACTCAGACAGAAAATGGTGAATTAAAGCAATCAGACAAAATATTGAAACTCAGACAAAAATATCTTTTTTTCCTTTTTATGTACAATGTCCCTGCAAGTCATAGGCAATCATGGCCCATCACATCTTCTTCCCAATCTAATTATATCTGTTAATTTTTAATTATCTGCTTATCTTAATACTAAAATCAGATTAAAATTTTCATTTTGCACTCACATACACACACAAGCACACACACACACATGCTCACACACAGATATACACACACCTACACGCACATATATATAAATTTCAGATAGAGTACATCTGTAAAAAGGTCAATATGAATAAAAACAAAAAGAAAACTTATCTTAGCCAATCTATTTCATCTTTTGCAAGACTTTATCAAGGCAAATGTATTTTGTAGCAAGTATTCATATCAGTCAGTCAGTTAAGTGCCATACGAAAGAGACATGACTGACTGAGCAGAAGATTATCCCACAGTAGGTTGCCATTGCTTTCTGTGGTAGACTGGTTGCCGACCAAGGCTATAGAACCCAATCTGTCCTGCTATTTAACCCATAACTGGAAGGAAGAGATGGATTAATACTTTTCCCAAGGGTATTTTCACGTAAGTGAATACAATGGATTCAACTGGAATACAAACTCGGCTCACCGATTTCTCGTTCTGAGCCGATATCCACTGTGCCACAAAGTGGTCTTCATATTCATGTACATGAGAAAAATTCTTTATAAATTAATTAAAAATTAATTAAAACAACTGATTTAGTTTTTTCATTTTTACCATATCAGTTTTAGATCCACTAAAGTGACAGGGGGCAATCTGTTTCTTTTTTTTTTTCTAAGATTAAGTCATTTGCAGTGGTGTGCAACAATATGAATCTATTTTCGGAATGTATCATGAAATTTGCTTGACTTTGAAAAATATTGCGTTATCTCTGATTGCATCAGATTTTTATCCCACCAGACACTTTTGTCTCAACTGACGATTAGTTGCCTTATGGCCATTGTTTGCAATGGACGTTACTCTAAGGAAACATAAAAAATTGTAACACTGCACAAACACACTGGCAAACCTTACAGAGAGATCATGGATATTGTTGGTGTCAGCCTTTCAACTGTCACTCGTGTCATCAAGGCAAAGAAACAAATTGGATCCATCAGTCCAAAACATAAAAGAAAATGTGGTTGGAAGAGTAAAACAATGCCAAGAGATGATGTATATGTGATCAGGGAAAGTGTGAAAGATCCTAGGAAGACATGATTCATTTTGTTTCAGCTAATTTGCACAAGGGTGAATCTGAGCAATATTGATTGGACAAGAGAACCCTAATGAACATACTAAAGATATGTGTTGACCAATCTAAGATGAATTTCACAAGATATTTTTCATCTCTTTCAAATTATTTGTCTTGATTTTTATCTTCCTTTCTGCTATTACTTCTTCACACAGAGACTTTTTTTAATTTCTGGGATTTGACAATAACTACGTTTTTATTTGATATTCTTCTTTTCTTCCACCTTATACGGACTTTTGAGTAAGGGGTGCTAACCTATCCTGTGTGTCCCAAAACAATACCTCTCTTTTTATTTGATATTCTTCTTTTCTTCCACCTTATACGGACTTTTGAGTAAGGGGTGCTAACCTATCCTGTGTGTCCCAAAACAATACCTCTCTTTTTATTTGATATTCTTCTTTTCTTCCACCTTATACGGACTTTTGAGTAAGGGGTGCTAACCTATCCTGTGTGTCCCAAAACAATACCTCTCTTTTTATTTGATATTCTTCTTTTCTTCCACCTTATACGGACTTTTGAGTAAGGGGTGCTAACCTATCCTGTGTGTCCCAAAACAATACCTCTCTTTTTATTTGATATTCTTCTTTTCTTCCACCTCATACGGACTTTTGAGTAAGGGGTGCTAACCTATCCTGTGTGTCCCAAAACAATACCTCCCTCTGCTTTTCTCAGATTTTTACCACGCCCTGACATTGTTGACTCGACTGTCGATTAGTTGTTTGCGATGGACATTACTCCAAGGAAGCGTATGAAAATTGTAACACTTCGTGAACACACTGGCAAGACTTACAGAGAGATTGTGGAGATTGTTGGTGTCAGCCTTTTAACTGTCAGTCGTGTCATCAAAGCAAAGAAACAAACTGGATCCATCAGTCCAAAATATAAAAGAAAATGTGGTCGGAAGAGAAAAACAAGCAACAACATGTATGTGATTAGGGAAAGTGTGTAAAATCTAGAAAGACATTATTTGTTTTGTTTCAATTAATTTGCACAAAGGTATATCTACATCGATGACACAACCATATACTCCTGTCTTGATAGTAAGTCCTATCAGTTTGATGAGGTCAAAATGGCTGCTGATATCCAAATTGACCTATATTCTGTTGTTTACTAGGACAAAGAATGGCTTGTTAATTTTACATTCAAGAAAATTTTCTCATAAACTTGCATATTACAACATTCAGCAGCAGAGATATGACGATCTCCAGGATGTTCAAACACAAGAGAATATGTGGTTACATTTCTTTTTCCTTGCCTTCAGTAAATGATAAAAGAAAAATGTGTCATGGTTAATTTCCAACAACAGTAACAGAGATGGCCATTGAATCTATGGTTGTGATCAAACCCTTTTCAAAACTTCTAGACTTTAGTGTGTCTGAAGACTATTTTTACACCATTTTGACTCTTGAATTCATGTAGATATTTTTTTTTTTTTAATCATTTCCACCCCAAGCAAGGCATTCCGCTGCCACTGTTGTGCAGGGGGTTACATGGGAAAAGGATGGTTAGATATAGGAAATGTCAGAAGGAGGGTGATAGGCGGGTGAGGGTACCGAGAATGAGGGTTGGTTAGATAGTGAGAGTGTTTGTGAGAATAGATGCAAGTTAGTGTGTTAGGAGGTGTCTATTGACCTTACATTTAAACTCCTGGAGTTTGTAGCCGTTGGGAAAGCAGGCATGTGGAAGGGAATTCTACAGGCAGGAAGCACAAGAAAAGAAGCTGTTGGAGTAGAAATTACGGTTACATCTTATCTGTTTCACTGTAAAAGGGTGGGACCTAGTTGCTAATCTAGTATCTCGTGTAAATTTGTACCTAGGCAGCACAAATGACCTAAGTTCATTGGAGCAGAGGCAGTGAAAGTACTTGTAGAAGAGGCACAGGGAAGCCACATCATGCCAGTGAGAGAGTGGTTGCAGCCAATTTGCCAAGACAGGATCGATCACGTGACAGATTCTCCATTGTATTTTGTCAAGAAGCCTGAGGAGAGTAGCAGGGGCACCCGACCAGATGTGGCAGCAGTATTCAATGCACGGGCAGATGGTGTTTGTAAATACAAATAATTTATTTAACAGACAGACCAATGTTTTATTTATTCTTATTTTAATATTGTTACATATTTGAACATTTGGATGTTTAAAATAAAACAAACATAGTTGATTGAATTTTCTACAAACTTCAAATGAAGAAAAATATGAAGAATTGCATCAATCTTTTGATAATTTTCTGAACAAATGATAAATGATTTAGTTTTATTCTGGAAACTTCGAATGTGATAAATTCTCAATCTGTGAAAAACAGATGAAAACCTCATGAAACGGAATCTTCAGGTTATCTGAAGAATATTGGTATTCTTTTTCTCGTTCTCACAGAAAACTAATTCATAATCAGTAGGCATTTTATCTTTTTCAAAGTAAAAACGTTTTTTTAAATTTTGCATATGAAAGAAACAAACGAAACCAAAAACTCTTCAAATGTTCATAGAAGTTTCTTTGAGAAAAATGGATAAAATAATGACTTTTCATTCTGTGCATTAAAAAGACAAAATAAAATA
>JBBBDQ010001825.1:90000-102500 GCA_037127315.1 Ascarosepion bandense | reverse complement strand
ATACGTTATCATGTGAATGCCACATAAACAAACTAAAATTGTGATACATATACACACATCAATTATCATATAATAATTCTGCTTGTTCCTTCCTTAGTTACTTAGTTCTTCCATCTATTATGCCACTTACTCTCTACACAAGCTTTTCCTTCCCCTCTATCTCTCCTAAGTTTTTCTCTCACCTTTGCCAAACAGAAGGGTAGTAAAGAGTGAGAGAGTAGGAGGAGATAGCATTACTGTATCAGTAGCAGCTTAAGCTGGTAGTTGTAGCAGTAATTGCGTGTGTATATGTGTGTGTACTGTACAATATAGTAAAAATAGGTAGGTTTGTTGTTGTATCCCGTGATCTAATAATGAGATTTCTGGCCTCTACATCCTTGGCCATTACTCATCTGGTCTTTTCTGTTTACAATGGACACAGGAGCCATGATTTTTCAGTAATAAAAGAAATTTTCTCTTTCAAAATATATCTCACAAAATAGTGTACAGTATTTTGGTTATGGTCTGTGCATACGCCACTTAATATAAGATTACAGTAAAGTAGCTTCTATGGACATTACTTTTATAGATATTTTAATAAAATTACACTCTGTTTTATCGTTATTTTATTATCCAATTCCTTTATATTTGAAGACGTTGCTATCGTTTGTAGTATGACAAAGTAAAATTTTTCCAGGAATTCATAATTATCCTTTTGTGGAAATTGCATGGGTTTCGCTCGTACATATAAATGCTGCTTGACAGGACAGATGCATGTGAGGTCTGCTTAGATAATGAAAAGCAAACAACGTTTTTTCTATAAATCCTGAAAAAGCTTTGATAAAAGCTGAGAAGGAGAGTGGTGATAGAATTTGGAGTTAAGAGAGGGTAGGAGAGCTATAGAGTGAGAGGGAGGAAAAGTCATGAAGAGGAGAAAAGATCGGATGTATATATATATATTAAATTATAGAAAATTTTCAAAATTCAAAGGTGTCAGATGTACATTTCGACATAGGATCTCTAATAGAGATTCTAAGTCACATCAGCGACATTGTTTTGTTCCAAATGGCAAGGCCCTGGAGTAAAGTGTGGAAGGGTTTTAGGTTAACAACGGTCACAAAATACAACAGGACAGAGCTGTTAGTGGCGGGGTTACAGGGTGTTGAAACGGTATATTTAGGAAGGGGAGGAATAGATTTAAATGTAATATCTTAAAAATTTTTAATAATGTTTATCCATTACAGGAAGTCATGAATTTAAAGTTATTAAAGAAATATATGTATATATATATATACACACACACACATATAAATATATATATATATATATATATATATATATATATATATAGGGATTTGGTAAAGGAGTTCATATTTTATAAAGATAGACAACTAAAGGAGTTAAAGTACTTTTTTAAGGTTAAGATTTTGGGCTGTTTGAAGAGGTGCATTTAGGCAAGAAGGAATGGATTTCAATATAAGATTTAAAAAATTTTTATTTAAGTTTATTTAATTAAACCTTTTAGGTAGAAGTGAGCTAAATACCAATTACAGCAAGTTATCAGTTTAAAAATTATTAGAGAAAAAAAAATTATTAGAGAAAAAAATATTAGAGAAAAAAAAAAAAATATATATATATATATATATGTGTGTGTGTGTTAACCAAGGAAAAAGGGGTTAGTAAAAGAATCCATATTTTTTAAAGATAGGCAATTAAAGGAGGTTGGGATAGGAAGGTAGGGGGGTTAAAATACTTTTTATGGTTAACATTAGGGTAAAATTAAGATTAAAACTTAAATTGAATCCTTTTAATTTATATTCTAACCTCTAGTCAATGGGGATTGAAATTCTAAATTTAAGTATTCAAAAAATTTGCCTTGTGGCGGCACTTACTGATGAATTCCCTCCTAAGATTCAGTAGCCAGTGTTGGTAGGGGTATTTTAATATTGAAATTTTTTCCAGTAAACATAGACAGCACCTATCACGAAAATTCCTCGGAATACAGGCTGAACCTATCAGTTTCCAGCTAATTTCAGGATCCAGCCTTTCCTCTTTCATTTTCCAGAATGCCCGCGAAAGGGCTGTCTGGTAACTCTGACTGGGATTCGAAAACGAGTACCTGTGGTTATACAGTCTTTGTTTGAAAGGACCGGCGGACATACCAATATAGGTCCGGAAGTCGTTTTTTTTTTGTTAGATGGAGAAATGCGGGCTTCATATATATATATATATATATATATATATATATATATATATATATATATATATATATATATATATATATAGTCATCGGCAGACAGATCTGTTTCGATGTATTACAGCTCATCAGTACAGTTAGACATTCGATTGCTTCTAGCCAGGATGAAGACCTGACCGAATTGATATTAGTCAGCGAATCTATCTCTGAGCTATGGGCATTTGGTAGAGGAAGGCGAACCTTAGCATGATATATACAAAGCAAACACACGCCAGTAGCAGAGAGTGTTCAAATTCATTACTGAATGAAGTATGTGTAGATGCATGAGTAGCTATTGTTTTTTCAAAGTCTCCATAGTGCTCAATTGACACGTGAGAGCGTAAATAGTCATCCATAGACAGATCTGATTTGCTCTATCACAGCTCATCAGTATGGTTAAGCATTCAATTGCTTCTAGCCAGGATTGAAAACCAATCGAATTAACATCAGTCAGTGATTCTACCTTTGAGCTATGGATGATTGGTAGAGAAAGGTAGACTTTAGCATGTTATATACAATGTAAACACACGCCAGTAGCCGAGAGTGTTCAAATTCATTACTGAATGAATGATGCATAGATGCTTGAGTAGCCAACAACAGGTTTAATTTCCTTTGTTTCAACATACAGTCATTTTTAGACCTACTAGAGTGACAGAGTGTAATCAAGTTTTATTTTTTCTTCAGATTAGATCATTTGCAGTGATGTGTAGTAATATGAATCTATTTTTGAGGTGTATGATGAAATTTGGCTTTGAAAAATATTGTGTCATCAGTGGTTGCATCAGATTTTTATCAAGCCGAATCAATACTGCCTGCGATGGATGTTACTTTAAGGAAGCGTATGAAAATTTTGTCCAGAATTACTCATCATTGCTCTTGTGCCTAATCCTTGGTATCCTCAGCATCCTCCTGTAAAACCACATTTTGGTTGCTTTAAGTCTTTCTTTGATCTTTGCTAACATACTGTAGGACAGTCAGTCAGTCAGTTGAGCGCCATACTTGATACTTGCTTAGGCGATTCTGAATGACTGCACAGAAGATTATCCTGCAGTAGGTTGCTATTGCTTTCTCTGGTAGACTGGTTACAAGCCAAGGCTATAGAACCCAATCTGTCCTGCCATATAACTAATAGCTACAGGGAGAAGAGATAGATTATATTACATTACTATATTAAGTATGATTAGTGGGGGATCAGTTTATTACTTCATAACAATAGAAAACCGATCCCCCACTTTATGCCCAGCAGAAGCCTTAATCATGTTTCCAACTATTATATTCAGTCAGTCAGTTAATTGCCATACGTGATATACGCTTTGGACGATCATGTCTCCAAAGAGACATAACTGACTGTACAAAAGATTATCCCGCAGAAGGTTGCCTTTACTTTCTGCGGTAGACTGGTTGCCAGCCAAGGCTATAGAACCCAATCTGTCCTATTATGTAACCTATAACTGGAGGAAAGAGACTGATGAATACCTTTCCCAATGTTATTTGTACATAAGTGAATGCAAGCAATTAAAATTCGAAATCGAACATAGTTTCCCGATTTCTCATTCTGAGCCAATATCCACTGCAGCATCCATGCACATCCAAGGCTATAGAACCCAATCTGTCCTGTTATTTAACCCATAACTGGAGGAAAGAGACTGATTAATATCTTTCCCAATGGTATTTGTGCATAAGTGAATGCAAGCAATTAAAATTCGAAATCGAACCCAGCTTCCCGATTTCTCATTCTGAGCCAATATCCACTGCACCACATTGCACATCGAAGGCTATAGAACCCAATCTGTCCTGTTATTTAACCCATAACTGGAGGGAAGTGACGGATTAATACCTTTCCCAATGGTATTTGCGTATAAGTGAATGCAAGAAATTAAAATTTGAAATCGAATCCAGCTTCCCGATTTCTCATTCTGAGCCAATATACACTGCACCACACTTTGGGCAATCATGTCTCGAAAGAGACATGACTGATTGTGCAGATGATTATCCCGCAGTAGGTTGCCATTGCTTTCCGTCATAGACTGTTTGCCGACCAAGGCTATAGAACCCAATCTGTCCTGTTATTTAACCCATAACTGGAGGGAAGAGACGGATTAATACCTTTCCCAAGGGTATTTGCACATAAGTGAATGCAATGAATTCAACTGGAATTCAAACTTGACTCCCTGATTTCTCGTTCTGAGTCAATATCCACTGCACCACTGTGCACATACTGAAGGACGGACATCACATAAAAATCCAGTATTCTTGTCTTCATTTCAAGCAAAATTTTCGTCTCTTAACACTCTACTCAGCTTGTGGAATGCATCCATGGCCATACCAATAAGCCTAGGTATTTACATTCTGTACCTGTTTAATTTTCATGTCACTAATTTGGCATTTTGGGCTCCTCTTTTTACTGATTACCATACATTATGTTTTCTTGTAGTTTATATGTAGTCTTTTCTAGGCTGATGAAATTAACGTGATACACACTTGGGCGATCATGTCTCAAAAGAGACATGACTGACTGTAATGTCATTTTGGGCTCCTCTTTTTACTGATTACCATACATTATTTTTTCTTGTAGTTTATATGTAGTCTTTTCTAGGCTGATGAAATTAACGTGATACACACTTGGGCGATCATGTCTCAAAAGAGACATGACTGACTGCAATGTCATTTTGGGCTCCTCTTTTTACTGATTACCATGCATTAAGTTTTCTTGTAGTTTATATGTAGTCTTTTCTAGGCTGATGAAATTAATGTGATACACACTTGGGCGATCATGTCTCAAAAGAGACATGACTGACTGCAATGTCATTTTGGGCTCCTCTTTTTACTGATTACCATACATTAAGTTTTCTTGTAGTTTATATGTAGTCTTTTCTAGGCTGATGAAATTAACGTGATACACACTTGGGCGATCATGTCTAAAAAGAGACATGACTGACTGCAATGTCATTTTGGGCTCCTCTTTTTACTGATTACCATACATTATGTTTTTCTGGAGTTTATATGTAGTCTTTTCTTTTCACTTTCTTTAACTACTTCCTGTGGGAAGTCTTGTATTTTCTTTCCTGTGTCTGCTATTAGTACTGTATTATCTGCATATCTTGTATTGGCAGAACTTTTAGAGGTCTTAGAATTCTCTCTATGCATGGGTTGAAGACACATCTTTGTCTTTTTATCTTTGTGTATCTGGTGAACTCATTTCCTGTCCATATGCAGGCAGTTTGTTGCCACTACAAATTCATGATTACTCTAATATCTTTCCTGAATATGTCAAGGTTACCAAGCATCTCTATCATATATATATATATATATATGCTTAGTATATCGAGGCAGCAAGTAATTTTCTAAACATATGCTATTAAATATAAGAGACTATGAATGTCTATTATGTTTAATCATGAGCCGTTCTAAACGTCGTATTTTGGCTTTAATTTCAGTTCAAAATAAAGACAAAAATTCTCCAACATTTGTATATTTATTTATTGGTTTTCTTCTAAGCTCTCGGCTCACATGCGCCATCTTCAGAGAGGTTGTTTAAACTGAAATATTATAAAATCCACCATCACCGACAATATTATTTTGTGTTGACATAAAACTCCGCTTGGCAATTATTTTTGGTAACTATTGCCGTTGCTAAGCGGAGTTTTATGTCAACACAAAATAATATTGTCGGTGATGGTGGATTTTATAATATTTCAGTTTAAACAACCTCTGAAGATGGCTCATGTGAGCCGAAAACTTAGAAGAAAACCAATAAATAAATATCCAAATGTTGGAGAATTTTTGTCTTTATTTTCAACTGAAATTAAAGCAAAAATATGATTAAACATAATAGACATTCATAGTCTCTTATATTTAATAGCATATATATATATAGTAATATCTTCTTTGTTTCCAGCGAAATTTTCCTGTCTCTTAATACTCAACTCAGATTCTGGAATGCGTCCTTGGATATCCGTATTGCAGTTTCCCACCTCTGTTAGCTCACTTCCCAGGTATTTAAATTTTTGCACCTGTTTGATTACATTATCATCAACTGATATTTTGGGCTCCCCTTTTTACTGATTATCATGCATTCAGTTTTCTCATAGTTTATATGTAGTCCTTTCTTTCCACTTTCTTTAACTACTTCTTGCAGGAGGTCTTGTAGCTTCTTCTATCAAATTGAGAACTTGAGTATAAATAGCCTAATCAGATTGAGATTTTTATATGGATATCATGCATGGTACCAAATCTGCTCAGAAATATTTGAACTGTAATTTATATACAGCCGCTTTCTAAGATCAATTCTCAAAAAAAGGTTTTAAGAGAATGAAGCTTAAAGGTCTTGGTAATGATTATCCTTCTTTGAACATTTTGGACTGGCACTACAGAATCAGAAATGTAGCATAGGGGTGCATGTTCTTTGTACAGTGGGAGTCACCAATGTAGCATTGGGAGATGGTTAATATTTCTTTAATCGGCCTTGTGTCAGACTTAAGCAAACTCCCTACAGCTTACAAGTTTTATCCAGAATTATCATCAGAATTATCAGAAGGTTTTCATCAGACGGTTGGAGAAATAGTGGAATAGTGTGGAATAGTGGAAGTGTAGCTATATGGAGCTGGTTAATGTTTCTTTGATTCGGCCTTGTGTCAGACTTAACCAAACTCCCTACAGCTTACAAGTTTTATCCAGAGTTATCATCAGAATTATCAGAAGGTTTTCATCAGACGGTTGGAATGAGAAATAGTGGAATAGTGTGGAATAGTGGAAGTGTAGCTATATGGAGCTGGTTAATGTTTCTTTGATTCGGCCTTGTGTCAGACTTAACCAAACTCCCTACAGTTTACAGGTTTTATGCAAAGTTATAATCAGAATTATTATCAGAAGGTTTTTCATCAGAAGGTTGGTTGTCGGCAGGTTGGAAAATGTGGAATTTTGTGGAATAACATAAGAAGAATAAAAATATATTTTGCATTTTAAAATAGATATGTATTAAAAGAAGGAATAACAAGAATTCATAGAAATTAATGTTCAATGAGAAAGTTAAGGGTATCAAGAGTTCATACAAAATGTTCTTAGTAGTAATTGTTGAAAGAGATAAGGAGAAAGAGAACAAGGTGCAACCTGACCTTATCTCCGGGTTGATTTGAAGTTGGTTACATTTTAGTTCTTTCATCTCTCTCAGCTCCCATCTGAGTCTTTGACGCTGCAAAGTCATTTATATGTCTTTTTGAATTTTGCACTTGATCGCGAAGTCCTTTCAAGTCCTACAAGTTGCTCCCATTGGTCAAAAATCATTTTAACGCCTACTTGCGAAGTCTGGTTTGGACTTTTCATTAAGCACATTGTCAATCCTTTTTCTATTTGAGAAAAACCAGGATTTCACACGTCATTATGAATTTTTGTAAAAGTGAAGAAGAAGGCTAATTTTAATTCATTTCTTATCCAATACAGAAACAATGAACTGCACAAAATAACAAAAAGCATATCACTTGAAGACTTCCAACAGTGGTAACAACTTAAAAGGATAGCGCATGTAGCTTGAAAGCTTTTTTTTATCAGAGAAAATAATGATATAATTAAGATGTTAAAATTCCACATCACTTCAAATAACAGTTTAAGAAGGAAAACTCCTACCAGCACTGGAAAGAATGATAAAAACTATTAGACTTGAGAAATATACTTTCTTGTAAAGTTTCTTTAATATTTGGTTGGTTGTTTTGTTTTTATGGCATATCAACCTTGGCAGGACATTTGTTGCCAACTAAATTTTATTTATTTATTCCTGTTAATATCTTTTTCTTTCAACAATTTATTGTTGTTTTTATATAATTTTTTTGTGTCTAGTTATACTTTTTTCTTTTCGAGTATCATGATTTATTGGGATTTGTTTTTAAAGGCAGGGTCCCCAAGTCCTACACTGTTATTTAACCCATAACTGGAGGGAAGGGATGGATTAATACCTTTCCCAAGAGTACCAGTGCTTAAGTGAATGCAGAGTATTCAACTGGAATTCAAACTCAGCTCACCGATTTCTCTTTCCAAGCTGATATACACTGCACCACAACGCAGATCCGTCACTAAATCCTTACAGCACCTGGTATTCCCAAGCGGTCACCCATCTAAGTACTGACCAGGCTCAACATTGCTTAAAGTTTCTTTAAGAGAATGATTTTATAAATTTCAACGGAAAACAATATTAGCTCTGCAGTCAATTAATGCCAAATATTGAAGGGGCTTGGCTAATATTATTATAACCATCAAAAAATTTACAAAGATATATGCATGATATATAATAATAAATATTATTATTCATATCGTTTGATATATATTAATGAATTGTTTATTTACTGGCTCACTAATACCCTTGTGAAAGGCATCAATTCATCTCTTCTCTCTCTTAAACTGTTATTTGAAATGATGTGGAATTTTAACATCTTAATTATATCATTATTTTCTTTGATAGAAAAAAGCTTTCAAGCTACATGTGCTATCCTTTTAAGTTGTTACCACTGTTGGAAGTCTTCAAGTGATATACTTTTTGTTATTTTGTGCAGTTCATTGTTTCTGTATTGGATAAGAAATGAATTAAAATTAACCTTCTTCACTTTTACAAAAATTCATAATGACGTGTGAAATCCTAGTTTTCCCAAATAGAAAAAGGATTGACAATGTGCCTAATGAAAAGTCGAAGTTGAATAGTAGGACAGATTGGGTTCTATAGCCTTGGTTGGCAACCTGTATACTGTAGAAAGTAATAGCAACTTACTGTGGGAAAATCTTGTGTCTAGTCAGTTATGTCTCAAAAGAGACATGATTGCCAAACTGTGTATCATCATCATCTCACCCTTTTACACCCAGTGGTGTATAAGGCAGTAACTTTTTGTTACTGTTTAAGTAACAAACTGTTTTTTACGGGGCAGAGCTGTTAGCCATGTGCCCAAACCCCAAACCTGGAGGACTGGTGGATCATTCTTGGTCCTTACGTTTACAGCACCTGGTATTCCCAAACGGTCACCCATTTAAGTACTGACCAGGCTCGATGTTGCTTACCTTCAGTGATCAGACTAGAACTGGTGTATTCAACACGATATAGCCATAGACAAACTGTGTATCATGTATGGCAATTAACAGATTTATATATTAATAAAAGATGACCATTTCCTATTTTTCAACCATTTCATCCCAAGGAAGGCAATAAAACCACTATCATGCAATGTGTTACTGATAGTGAGAGAATATAAGAAGAAAACTATTACCATTATGAGAATATACTCATCAATCAAGATGATCACAGATGGAGTATTTATCTGTTTTGATAAAAGTCTGTGAATAAGGTGCTTCTGACATGTGGGAGTTCAAGTCTTGTTCAAGGTTGTTTCTTTGTTCTTGATACAGATATTGCCCTTCTCCTTGGATCAGTTCGACAAAAAGAAAGATTATCTCCGGCATCATCAGTAGCACCAATGTTTCATACACAGTGATTTCTCCGGCATTCAGACATCTTCTTCTCAATTCTTAGAGTTTCTACCAATTCTTTCCGATTACATTTTTTCTTTTTGTCTTTATATTTTTTTTATAATCTCGATTTATTTCTTGCTGATTGTCATGTGTTGCCTTAGGGAGAAGGGATGGTGCTGAGCTCTTTCTTACTCCCGTGTGCTCCCCACTAGAAAACTCTGCGAATGAACGATGCCAATTCCTGCTGAGTGCGACAAGTGACTCGCAGGAACAATCACAGACTGGTATGCACTGAATGAAAAGGTCGATTGTATTGAATGACACACTGGTGTTTCATACCGCTGTAACCATTGTATTTGAACATTTCTGATTTCTTCTTATGGTGCTTGCCAATGGGCTATCACAGGTGACATTCACCTCCATTGCAATCAGGGAAATACGATAACTTGGATTCTTTACTAGCATTCAGAAAATGAATGCATTTACAAGGACACTTTAAGGAATAGAAATATTGGTACTTTATCTGTACGTTCTTAAAGTCTTTGAATGCAAACCTTTATTTTCTTATCAAATTAGGATCTTAATTTTTCAATTCCTGGTTTAACATCAGATTAATTTCCTATATTACATTAGCAAAATAATATGAATTTGTGCACAGTCACTCTCTCACTGGCGTGACATGGCTTCCCTGTGCCTCTTCTATAAATATTTTCATCGCTTCTGCTCTGATGAACTTAAATCACTGGTGCCCCCTAGGTGTGAGTGTGTACGAGATACTAGATTGGCAACTAGGTCCCACACTTTTACAGTGAAATGATGAAATGTAACCACAATTTCTACTCTAACAGCTTCTTTTCTTGCACTTCCCACCTGTGGAATTCCCTTCCGCATGCTTGCTTCCCTGATGGCTATAACCTCCAGGAGTTTAAATGTAAGGTCAATAGACACCTCCTAACACACTAACCCTCCCATTCTCTCCAACTCTCCTCCTATGTACATCCTAACACGTCTATCGCCCTGTGTAACCCCCTGCGCTATAGTGGCAGTGGAATGCCTTGCTTGGGGTGACATGATTAAAAAAAAACAAAAAAAACAGTTTTCTGATCAAGTAAAATAAAGTAGAAATTGTTGTATTCTACTTTGAGTTATAACTGCAGATGTAGACAATAAACCAAACATAAATATTTAAATCATGATAATTCCTCGTTACTAGAAATTTAAACAGGAAATAAAATAAATAGCTGCTTGGAGATCATTTTTGATTTTCTGACTTAAAGAGAAACATGAATATTGACCAATCACAAAATTTGCTTTTGCATTGAATTATAATGATATGTCTGTGATTAACAGAAATTTTTCCGTCATTCTTAGTTAAGATATCGAAATGCAACAAGTAACATTGCCATTATATGCATTTAAAAGATTAATCTATGAGCAATAACATCCAATATTGAATGTTTGTCATTATATTTTGACTGTTTGTAGCCTGCAGCTTTTTTTCAGGTATCTTTTATAGTGGGTTGCTTATCTATACCTTTTCTAGTAGTAGTGGGAGTTCGTTCTAGTTAAGGGTGATTGTATACTGTTGTAGGTTAACGGAATTTGGCCTTGGGGTAGATAGCCCACTATAAGTCATAAAATGATTATAAAATCAAGAAAAGCAATTTAAGTAGAAAAATAACATTTTTATATATACACATATCAATTAATGTTTTTACAATTACAGTAATACTTAAATATAAGTCCAACGGAGGTTAAAATGTTCATGGCAAATAATATGCTGAAAGAGAATCAATGTTTAGGAATGTGGGGACTGTGTAAGTGAGGAATGTCTTTGAAGTAGTCACACCTTAGGTCAGTAAGTAGTTTTCAGACAGGGGAGAAGAAAAGAGTCAAGTGTAGTAGCCACTTGGCTTAGGTCAAGGGGATATTGATTACACTCTTCTCCTCGAGGTCTGCCTGTCTGCTGTGGTCTGTCTGTGACCGCTTTTTATATCTGCTTTTTGGATCACAGCAGCTAGTTTGGAATTTCGCACTTGTATTTGATTCTGGGCTTCCCATTGGCTGATAAATAGAATTCGTGTAGGCTCGCGAAATGGAAATTTGAGATTTGATTAATTTTTATTTTTCAACCGGAACATCTGCACAGGTCTACTTGTGCACTGACGTCTTTTGGTCATTTGCCTTCTTATCGTGAGAGAGCAAACATCCGGTCTATCGCTTTTGCTCGGTTGGTATCACCACACTATCATATTTGCTAACTTATTGTAACATTTTGTAAAATTCCCTTTTATGAATGTCCTAAGGGATGATGTGCGTTGTGGCGCAGTGGATATCAGCTTGGAACGAGAAATCGGAGGGCCGATTTCGAATTTCAGTTGAATTCCTTGCATTCACTTACGCGCAAATACCCTTGGGAAAGGTATTAATCCGTCTCTTCCTTCCAGTTATGGGTTAAATAACAGGACAGATTGGGTTCTATAGCCTTGGTCAGCAACCAGTCTACCACAGAAAGCAATGGCAACCTACTGCGGGATAATCTTCTGCCCAGTCAGCCATGTTTTTTTTGAGACATGACCGCCCAAGCGTGTTCGCGTATGGCACTTAACTGAATGACTGACTCTTTTTTCTGTTCCTATCAAAATTTTGCTTCCTTTTTATACTTTGTTTAGTTTTGGTAAGGCATCTTTAGTTATGAAAGAGTAAAAAAAAATTTAACATATTTGATAAGCTGAATTAAATAGATGGTGGAATAAGGTTTAGAAATAAAGAAAAGACAGAATTTATTTAAAGCTGCAAGTGACAAGAAATTCTGCAGAGCTATGATCGCCTGCATCCT
>JBBBDQ010001825.1:0-85000 GCA_037127315.1 Ascarosepion bandense | reverse complement strand
CTATGCAAACTACGCGGTTATGGTATTACCGGTCACCTGCTTGACCTAATCCAATCTTTCTTAAATAACCGCAAAATGAAGGTCGTTCTGAATGGGCGTGCCTCTTTGTCCTACAGCACGAATGCTGGTGTCCCACAGGGCTCTATCCTGGGCCCGACGCTCTTCCTTATTTTCATCAATGACCTCCCAGATGAGATCAAGTCCCAAGTAGGCATCTACGCAGATGACACTACAATATACTCCCGCTCCAGTAAGAAACCTGTCGTGGCAGACAGACACAAACTCGCTGCTGACCTTGAGTGGGATCTACACTCTGTGGTGAACTGGGGCAAGAAGTGGCTTGTCAACTTCAATTCCTCTAAGACCAAGCTCTTGTCTGTCAACCATTACAGGCAACCTCTTCTGCCTCCCATAAGCATGGACCAAGTGATTCTCCCAGAGAGTAATACACTACGCCTCCTCGGACTTACCATGTCCTCAGACCTCAAATGGAACCACTATATTGAATCCATAGCAAAATCTACTGCTAAGAAGGCTGGGTCACTATGTCGATCCAGGATGTTTTTTCCACCTGAATCCATCATGCATATATACAAGTCAACCATCTGTCCGTGCATGGAGTACTGCTGCCATTTATGGTCAGGTGCCCCTGCCGTTCTCCTCAGTGTTCTTGACAAGCTCCAAAGGAGAGTCTGTAATGTGATAGGTACTGATCTGGCGACTCGACTGCAGCCACTTTCTCATCGTCAAAATGTGGCCTCCCTCTGTTTCTTCTATAAATATTTTCATGGCTTCTGCTCGGATGAGCTTAAGTCACTGATGCCTCCTCAACAGGTGTTTACCCGTGCAACCAGACTGGCAACTGGGTCCCACCCATTCACAGTCAGGTTAGCCAAATGCAGACGACAATTCTACTCCTGCAGCTTCCTCTCTTGCACTTCCTGCCTGTGGAACTCACTTCTGTATTCTTGCTTTCCTGATGGCTACAACCTCCAGAAATTTAAATGCAAAGTTAATACTCATCTACTAACCACTGGCCTCTAGCTCTCTCCCCTCCCCTGTATAACCTTCCCTTTCTCTCCACCTATGTATCTGTCATCGCACCTGCTTTCTCAGCTTTCTATTGTTCCTTTCTAACTAGCTTGTACTCCTCACTCTTTTCTAATTAATCTTTTTACATTTATGTAACCCCCTGCACATCAGTGATGTTTCCGCCTTGCTCGGGGTGAAATGATTAAAAAAAAAAAAAAAAAATATATATATGAGAGACACTAAAGGAGGCCGAAGAGAGTGACAGAAATGTTGTGGCTATATTAACCCAGATGTGGATGCTGGTCCAAATAGGAAAGCATATGTATGAGGGGTACTGAAGAAGGCTGAAGAGTGTGACAGAAATGTTGTGGCTATAGCAACCAGGATGAGGTTGCTGATCCAAATAGCAAAAGATATACTACAAGAGACACTGAAGAACACTGAAGAGAATGACAGAAATGTCCAAATATCAAGATATTTAATATTAAAATAGGGATAATATTTTAACAGTTGAACAAGTTTAGAAGTTATTTATGTTGGTTATAAGTTTTTTTCTTTTTTTTTAATCATATCACCCCAAGCAAGACGGTAACGCCACTGATGTGCAGAGGGTTACATAAGAGTGAGAAGATTAGAAAAGAGAAAACCGGAAACCGCATCCTAAACAGGAAACAAGGGATGATCATCTTCACCTGTTCAATAGACGTGGGTGGAGTGTGAACCGGGCGATAGTTATCATGTGAAATTAAAAAGATGGCTGTTAATCAACATGAGATCAGCTATGAGATGAACTATCTAACTAAAACTGAAATTTGGTTCCCTGTGCCATGTTATCTTTAGTGCATATTTATAAGTGTACCATTTCTTGCTGCTTTGATATTTTGGCCATATCTGGTCCTGTGTATCAAGAGATTCTTTACAAAAACCAAAGAAGAGTCTGTTGTGTTACTAGTCCTTTAATTATCACAGTTTGTTGAGGAATAAATAAGACCTCCGCCAGTAACACAAATAAATTAGGCAAGACAACTTAAATAATTAGCTGAACCAGTTTTCAGAGTCAAGTTCCAAAAGTACTTTGATAGTGTATTAATTAAAGTACCGTTGGAATCAGTTAAGACATAATTTTCACAACCATTGATAGCGCATTATAACCATAGCGATGGCGATTAAAACATATCAGTCAGTTAAGTGCCATACATGAAACACGATTGGGCGATCATGTCTCGAAAGAGACATGACTGACTGGACAGAAGATTATCCCACAGTAGGTTGCCATTGCTTTCTGCAGTAGACTGGTTGCCAGCCAAGGCTATAGAACCCAATCTGTTCTGTTATTTAACCCATAACTGGAAGGATGAGACGGATTAATACCTTCCCAAGGGTATTTGCGCATAAGTGAATGCAATGAATTCAACTAGAATTCAAACTCGGCTCCGAGTTCTGAGCTGATATCCACTGCACCACAACACACATCCGGTAAAACATATATGGAATATAAAAAAATGTGTGTAAAAAAAAAATATTGTTAAATATAGAAGCTGGAAAGATAAAAATATATTATGTAATATGTTAGCCCGAAAGATAAAAATTCCACAGCAGTTGTTAAAACACCAGAATATCAATAAAAATCAATTGAAATAATTTAAAAAAAAAAAAAAGGAAATTTCTCCAATTACTTGACAGTGGCAAATGCCATAGCAGAATTCACATGGAATTCAGATGATAGAGTAACCTTTCCTTTTTTTTTTTTTTTTTAATCATTTCACCCCGAGCAAAGTGGAAACGCCACTGATGTGCAGGGGGTTGCATAAATCTAAAAAGATTAATTAGAAAAGAGTGAGGAGTACAAACTAGTTAGAAAGGAACAATAGAAAGCTGAGAAAGCAGGTGCGATGACAGATACATAGGTGGAGAGAAAGGGAAGGTTATACAGGGAAGGGGAGAGAGCTAGAGTCCAGTGGTTAGTAGATGAGTATTGACTTTGCATTTAAATTTCTGGAGGTTGTAGCCGTCAGGAAAGCAAGAATACGGGAGTGAGTTCCACAGGCGGGAAGTGCGAGAGAGGACTGCTCATTTTAGAGATTACAATCAAATTTATAGATAAGAATGCAGTAACTGGGTAAGCAATAAACAATCAAAACTTTTGTTGAGAAAGTTATCACCAGTAGAAAATGAAAAATACTTTCATTTTGTAGTACCGAGAAAACAAGGGAAATTTGATTTGAGGAAAAGGTAAATATTCTGAATAAAATTTTTAGCGAAGAAAATTTGTTTTTGAACACTTGTTGAAAATGTATGAATCTGATAAAAAAAGAAGGCAAAGATTTTGTGACATATGCTAAAATCACGAGCAAGGAGTGTGAAAAATTCAAATAAAATGAGCAGAAACTGGATCTGTTTAAAGGATTAATCTTTTTCAAGGGTTAAACTGGAATAGAATTTAAAACAAGAAATATGATGTAAATATCAGAGAATCCTAATTTTGAGATGAAATTTAAGAAAAAAAGCACGTATGTATGCTTATATACATATACATATATATATATAGTACTGTGCAAAAGTAATTATTTTATCTTTTATGAGGCATATTGACAGAAAACAAACAATTTAATTAAATTAATTTTATTTCATTTACTCAACAAATGCTTTAGCAAGAAAAAATACTTGTTACAAAATAAAATTAATATTTAGTATAATAGCCTTTTGCTTTGATCACAGCCTTCATTCTGTCAGGCATTGACATCACAAGCTTCTTCAATGTATCTAATGGTATCTCCTGCCAAGCAGCTTGTATTTGTTCCCAAAGTGTGTCTTGCAAAGTAACTTTACATTTATCAATTTCTTTTATCCAAAATATCCCATAGATGTTCAATAGGATTGAGATCAGGGCTTTGTGGGGGACAATTCAAATTCTGAAGCCTTCCTTCCTCTTCCTTTTTAATTAAATAATCCTGACAAAGGTTTGGCTTTTCACCCTGTATTTGAATTTCAGTGAGGTTTTTAGAAAAATCCTCCCTGTCCTAATACTTTTGCAAACTACCCGTAAATTTGTGCATCTGAAAATTAATAATGCGGATATAAAAATGCAATTAGATAATTGTCGCGATATCACAGTAATCAAGGAAGTCACATAGAAAACAGACAAAAACTATATAAAAAGGAACTTTGAAAACTGCATTTGGCATGTCGAGTGAGAAATTATTTGTTATTGGTAAAATGACCTACAATTTATTTTGTAGCAAGTGTGTAAAAGCTAAAACTTATGTATTAAAAATACTACAAAATTATTCATTACTGACAGGATGGAATTATTATTCAATTTATTATTATATTTACCTACAAATACTTATTCCAGAAATATAAGTGGACAAGTGACCAATTTAAAAAAAAACAATATGAAATTTAAAGGAAGAATCAAAAAAATTTTCCCAGATATTCTGTCAGATGAATTGGGTTGGTGTTCCAAAGACATAGCAAAATTTCAAGTGAAATAAAGTGTTGACAACAGTTTTTTTTGTTTTTTTTTAATCATATCACCCCAAGCAAGGCGGTAACACCACTGATGTGCAGGGGCTACATAAGAGTAAAAAGATTAGGGGTCTACATAAGAGTACAAAGATTAGGGGTCTACATAAGAGTCAAAAGATTGTGGGCTACATAAGAGTAAAAAGTAAAAGGTTTAGGGGGCTACATAAAAGTATAAAGATTAGGGTTCTACATAAGCAGTACTCCATGCACAGACATGACAGCAGTACTCCATGCACAGACAAATGGTTGATTTGAATATATGCAGGATGGATTCAGACGGGAAAAACATCCTAGCCCAACACAGTGATACAACCTTCCTAGCAGTGAATTTAGTTATTGATTCAATGTAGTGATTCTACTTGAGATCAGAAGTGAGAGTAAGGCCGAGGAGGCGCACTGTATTGCTCCCAGGGAGACTCGCTTGGTCCATGCTTATGGAAGGCAGAAGATGTTGCTTATGATGATTGACAGACAGCAGCTTGGTCTTAGATGCACTGAAATTTACAAGCCACTTCTTACCCCAATCCACCACAGAATGTAAATCACTCTCAAGATCAGCAGCGAGGTTATGTTTATCTGCCTTGCTGGATTTCTTACTGATGCAGGAGTAACTAAAATATAGTGCACTGTTTGCAACCTTGGATCAAGTCAACAAAGAAATAGACAGTCTTGAGAAAAAATTGGTGTGACTAAAGAAATGGGGAGCAACGAAAGTGTATGTAGAGGCTAAAAAATAAAAAAAATGTGTTTGTGCTAATTTTTAGTTTGTACCAAGCAAGGCATTTTACTGCTACTGTTTCTCATGGGTTTACATAGGAGGAAAGTTATGAAAAAGAGTGACAGGTTATAGGGGGTATCAGGAAGTGGTTGAGAGAAGGATGGAGAAAGGAGCATGAGAGAGAGGATGCAGGTTAGTGAGATAGGAGATGACTATTGACTTTACATTTAAATTCTTGGAAATTGTAGCTGTCGGGAAAGCAAGTAAATGGAAGGGAATTCCACAGGTGGGAAGTGTGAGAAAAGAAGCAGCTGGAGTAGAATTTGCGCTTACAATTCATTGGTTTCACAGTAAAAGGGTGGGACCTAGTTGCTAATCTTGTGGCTCGAGCAAATTTAGAAATATTTAGAACCACATAACTAGCCATTATTACCCATTACAGTGTAACAAGAACATATGTATAAAGTAAGTAAGGTATTAATCCATCTCTTCCCTCCAGTTATGGGTTAAATAACAGGATAGATTGGGTTCTATAGCCTTGGCTGGCAACCAGTCAACCGCAGAAAGCAATGGCAACCTACTGCAGGATAATCTTCTGCCCAGTCAGTCATATCTCTTTCAAGACATGATCGCCCAAAGCATGTATCAAGTATGGCACGTAACTGAATGATTGAATATAATACTTGAAAACATAATTAAAACTTGTACTGGGCATAAAGTGGGAGACCGATTTACTATTGTCATGAAGTAATAAACTGATCCCCCACTAATTAAACTTAATATAATAATGTAATATAATCTATCTTTTCTCCCTCCAGCTATCAGTTAAATAACAGGACAGATTCTATAGACTTGGGTGACAAACAGTCTAGTGTAGAAAATTATTGCAACCTACTGTGGGATAATCTTCTGCCCAGTCAGTCATGCGTCTTTCGAGACATGATCGCCCATGTGTGTATCATGTATGGCAGTTAACTGACTGACTGAATATAATAGATAGAAACATAATTAAAAAGTGTACTGGGCATAAAGTGGGGGATCGGTTTTTTATTGTTATAAAGTAATAAACTGATCCCCCACTAATTATATTTAATATAATAATGTAATATAATCTATCTCTTCTCCCTCAAGCTATGAGTTAAATTACAGGACAGATTTTGTTCTATAGCCTTGGCTGGCAACTAGTCTACCACAGAATGCAATGACAACTTAGTGTGAGATAATCTTCTTCCCAGTCAGTCATATCTCTTTTGAGACATGGTCGCCCAAGTGTGTATCATGTATGGGACTTAACTGACTGACTAGATTGGCAGGTAGGTCTCATCAATTTACTGTTGAATTTCTTCGTGTAACCATAAGTATTATTCTCATATTCTAATACTTTGTTCTCTTCTCATTTGTGGAGATCTCTTCCAGCTTCCTATTTTCATGTCAACCTTCTTCAATAATTTGTATGTCCATCTTCTGTCTTTCTGAATTCCGTTCTTTTTTTACTCTTTCTGTGAAATGACGCTTTATCGGTTTCTTTCACCCTCAGTAAACCCTTGGGGTTTGAGAAGAAATGAATTAAAAAATCTAATCTGATACCATATAGAATCAAAAATAAAATCAATATAGAATTGAGTGTATCACCTGGAATTCAAGTTCATGCCATAAATTTAAGACATTTTAAAATTAAAATACAGTGCCTTGCATAAGTCAATAACCCATTCAAAAAAAACTTTTCAACACTTACCAGTGTTTTCATTTGAAATTCAGATTCTTCACAAATTGTGCCGTGTCTTGAGGTTCAAAAAACATTTTATTGTGGCACAAACAATAATTAGGACAATGAAATAGTCAATTCTTGAGCCATTTAAATTCATTAATTTGCATTGATCTAATCAATTCCTTTGTGGTTTTATTATGAGAACAACTTCAAGCATATGTGCTGTAAATCTGCAGAGGATAATTCTTTTTCAAAGGGGAATTAAATTAGGATAGGATGCTAAAATTAATGCTCTCTGCAGTTGCTGCATAGGGCGTAGATTATACATAATGCTCACTCACTAATTCCCCAACAGAGTATGATCAAACTTTGCGTCCTCCTTAGACACTCTAAAGAACATTTGAATTCACACGTTCTTTCAGGAATTATCTATAAATGTTTCTCCCAACCAAAAAATGTTTCTGATAGTATAAAAGTTTCTATCTCATAAGGTCGGTTCTCTGTGCAGGGCCAGGAAGTTAATCCTGCACATATACAAATCTACCATCTGCCCGTGCATTGAGTGCTGCTGCCATATCTGGTCAGCTGCTCCTGCTATCCACTCAGGTATCCTTGACAAAATTCAACAGAGAATCTGTAATGTGAACGATCCCGACTTGGTAGCTCAGATACAGTCACTTTTTCACCAGCGCAATGTGGCTTCCCTGTGTCTCTTCTACAAATACTTTTATGGCTTCTGCTCTGATGAACTTAGCTTACTGGTGCCCACAATACATGAATTTGCTCGAACCACACAATTAGCAACTAGGTCCCACCCTTTCACTGTGAAACCAATAAATTGTAAATGCAAATTCTACTCTAGCAGCTTCTTCTCTTGCACCTCCCACCTGTGGAATTCCCTTCCGTTTACTTGCTTTCTCGATAGCTACAATCTTCAAGAATTCAATTGTAATAGTCATCACCTATCTCACTAACTTGCATCCACTCTCTCTCTCTCTCATGCTTCTTTCCTTGTCCACTCCACTATCTGCAGTATTCTCATCCTTTTCCTACCCACTTCCTAACACCCCCTGTAACCTGTCACTCTTTCTCATGACTTACCTCCTATGTAACCACCTGCTCAACAGTGGCAGTAAAATGCCTTGCTTGGGGAAATATGATTATAAAAAAAAATTCTGTACTATTATAATGTTGATATAAATTTGAGGATCAATTCTACATTACATTCAATATATAAACTGATCCCCAAGTTGATGGCCACATTCTTCCTTCTCTTACCCACTTCCTGACATCCCCTATAACCTGTCACTCTTTCTCATAACTTTCCTCCTATGTAATCCCCTGCTTAATAGTGGCAGTACAATGCCTTGCTTGGAGCGACACAATTATAAAAAACAAAATTTCACTTCTGTTTGTCTATTTTTTCAACCAATTCAACACTTCTAGTTTTGTTTATAAACACTCTCACTTTCTCAGCTTCAAACAAGGACTCCTAACCTAATAACAAAATAAATTAACACTTAAGACTTTTAAAATAAATTTTATTTCAAGACTTTTAAGACAAAATTCATAAACACTCCTATAATTCTACATTCATACATCAAACAATTCATATATTTAATTAAAAACAAAAAATAGATTCATCAATGACAATGGCTAAAAATATAGCTGAAAGCGCTTGGATAAATATAACTTTCAGACAATTTTGATATAATTTATGTTTAAAAAGAAAAGAATTATAACATCACATGAAAAATTATATAAAAAAATTACCCACAATTCATTAAAAGTGGAGACCATGTCTGTAAAATAAAACATTTTTATAACTCTAGATTCATATATAAAACAATCCATACATTCAATTAAATATAAAAATAAGAAACATCTTTGCTAGTGATTAAAAGTATAGTGAAAAGCATTCAGAAAATTTCTACATAATTTAGGTTCAGAAAAGAAAAAAATTTAAGACTACAAGAAAAATTAAATAAAAAACTTCACTACAATACCTTGCCAGTTATTTTTATGAAATTTTTGTATATGTAATGTATCTCTGTAAGGGCAAATTAAAAGTTGAAAGTAATTTCCGACAAGACTTTTATTTCTACTGATTAAGAACAAATGCATATATCTCTTTTTGACAAAATCCCTCTGCAAATACAAAGTGACAACAATAATTACATTTAAATATCAGATCTAAACTTATTTATAAAAGGAACTTTGTGTGTGTGTGTATGTGTGTGTGTGTGTGTATCCATTACCTATAGACTCCGAAACGGCTGAACCGATTTTCTTGAAAATTTACACAGTTGTACTATAAGCATCTGCAAGTGTTCTTAGCTAGGTTTTGTGTCGAGGTAGCCCCAATAAATATCGAAAATTGATAATCAAAAAAATCGGGTTATAGAAGGAGTGATCCGATTTTAATCAAATTTGATACACTCATAGACAAAGCCATAAGAAATGATATTCAGAAGTTTCAAGGTTGCAGTTCTTACAATAGTGCAGAAAATCTATAATATATATATATATATATATATAAGAGGCAAGATGTTTGTGTGTGTGTCTGTTGATCTATCTATATGTCTGTATTTTTTTCAGCTCTTTTATTTTAGTTTTTGCTTCGGGTTTGGCTCTAAGTAAGTATAATTGTAGTTCTTAGTCCCAGCCATGATACCATTTACTCAGAGGACTTATTTAGCCTTCGAAATTCAGTTTACGGCAAAAAAAACTTATTTGATATTGATACCAGAAAATCAAAATTTGACTTACATCCATTCATTTTTTTTCAGTCTACGGTTTCGCTTTAACTGGAAACAACTATTGCTTTTTAGTCTTTTGTGCCAATGTCCAAAGAGTCTGAGCTCCAGGACCATGGATTAGTTTTAAAGCTTTCATTACACCCAAGCAACACTGGACTATACTGCTAGTTAGAAATAAATCTATAAATTCTTTGGAAATTGCTATGTATGTATGTACATTTTGCTTTGAGCTATGGAGCCACAGCCTCTCCCCGTTAGGCATTGCTCATGTGATTTCTATAACAATGAGGTTTTTATAAAGTAGAATGTCTTGATCAATCCCCAACCTGTTTTGAATTCAGAGTTGTCTTCCTTCAAGACTGGTTATTAGCCAAAGGCTAGAGAGTCTGTTCTGATATTTAACCTGTAGTTTTAGGAGAAAACATCCTAAGTTTGGTTTAGAAAGAGAGAGAGTTGTGTATTAGATTAGCACCTTGATATTTTACAACAAAGCTTCAATGATCAAGTTAGATCTTGATGAAAATAAGAAAATGAAAACAAACGTTGTGTAATATAATTTTAGGTAAAAAAGGAACTTTGTTAATGTTTTTAAATTTGTTTGTTGAAATATTGTCACAGAATCATTCATAAGAAGAAAAGCTTGTATTTTTTTTTTTTAGCTGACTGTGATAAATTCAGTTTTTGAAAAGATGATAATTGTTAAAAGCTGTTAGTAAATGACAAACAGGATGACAAAATTATTTTAAAATAAAATTGAAGCACTGGTTAATTTGATAAATTACTGTTTTTGCTTTTAAATTTTGTTCTGCATTTTCTAGTTTTTATTTGCTTTTTTTTTTGTTTAGTTTTTTAAAAAAATAAATCCCGTCATTTCAATTTAATTTAAATTTTTATGCTACAAGTAATTCAACAGTGTGTTTTTATGGTACTGCTTTTGCCAGAAGTCTTCAAGATTTTTCTCAAAGAAAACATAGGAGAAAAGGGTTCTTTATACCCCAATGTCAGCCATTCAAATTCAATCTATTAAAAGAGCCATCAGACAAATGATTCTTGGCTTGGACACATGAAGTTTTATAAAGGAAATCAAAACTGAATTGAAGGAGGAAGGGATTTGCCTTATTCTCTGAAGAAAGTTTCAATTAAAATTAAAAAAAAAACAACTTTGCTTCCTCATTATTTGATTAGTTCAGCAGTTCAGTTTCGTAATAAAAGCAAAACATTCTTTTGAGTTGGCCACTGTAACACTTAACAATGCACCTTGTGCAGTCCAAATTTCCCTTTATGAACTAATTATAAGATACTCTTGCTGCTGATTTGAAACCATTCAAAGATTCAAAAAAGGCTCATTAACAAACCAATTCTTCTTTTTGCTTGATAAATAGAAGAGTAGTTTAAAAGAAAAAGATGACAGAAGTGAATAAAAATCTCAGTTGAGTAGCTACTGGGAAAAAATATATCAAAGGAAAGAAGATAAAAAGAATTACCAATGAAAAATCAAAAATAGGGTCAATCAGTTTTTTTCATTAAAAATGCAAGGAAATGAGTAAGGATTAAGATTTTAAAGAATAAAAAAAGAACTAAAAAATTTTAAAAAATTCACTAACAAACATGAATTCTAAAAATAAAGCAATTCTAAAAGGCAATAGCTGGAAATATTTGTTTAGTTTTAAAAGCTATTATTTGCAATTATTTTAATTTTCTGTTTGTCTTTTAATGTTTAATTTGACTAAATTTTGTTGTTCCTCTTGGTTAAAAAAGGAATTAGGTTCATTCTAGCCTTGACTCTGAATCACAAATAATACAATTTTCATCACATTAAAGCCAAAATCAACAATTTTTTAACATTGCCTGAACAATTGGCTCTAATTATCCATGCTTCATTTAATTCAAGGTTTCCACAATTTGGTTTTATCAGCCATTTTTTTTTTATTAAGTAAAGAAATGTAAGGACAAGATTTTCTTGCTAAATTTTACATTGTGGATTTAAATGTGCTGTCATGTAAAAACTAAGCTGGGAACTTCTCACTTGAAATTTCATATCATTTAAAAAAGGATATATATGGAAGCACAGCTGGTGTTGTTGTTAAAGGACTACATGGAAAAATTGTAAAGCCAAGCGCGAATTCCAACTGAATTTATTACAATTACTTTTGACATTTGACTTCTATTTTGTTTAAAAGGAAATAAGCAATTCAGTTGATAGTGTTATGATAAAACAATAAGTATTTTATTTATCACAAACAATATTGAGGAAAAATTTATGAAAAAGTAAAAATAAAAATTTTTGTGAGGCATTTTATCCTTTAGAAATTTAATGGACTAAATTGGCTATGTTCGTGTGACTACACATTTGCCCAAATTAGAGATATTGGGAATTTTAACTTTTTAAAAAATTTACTGCATTACAAGAAAGCTTTTCACACACTTTACCCCATATATATGTATATATATATATATATATATATATATATATATCAAGGCAGCAGATAATTTTCTAAACATATACTGTTAAATATAACAGACAATGAATGTCTATTATGTTTAATCATAAGCCATTCTAAACATCATACTTTTGCTTTAATTTCAGGTGAAAATAAAGATAAAAATTGTCCAACATTTGGATAATTTTTTATTATGCTGGTTCTAAGCTTTAGGTTAACGTCCCTGTAATCTCTCTAAATATGGCTTATGTGAGCTGAAAACTTAGAACCAGCATAATAAAAAAATTATCTAAATGTTGGACAATTTTTGTCTTTATTTTCACCTAAAATTAAAGCCAAAATACGATGTTTAGAATGGCTCATGATTAAACATAATAGACATTCATTGTCTGTTATATTTAACAGTATATGTTTAGAACATATATATATATATATATATATATTTCAAATAAAACTCCGAATACTACATTCATTGTTTAGCCATTTTGGCGAGAAAAATCTCGCTTCTTCAGTAACATTCAAAAACAAAATTTTATTTCAAATATGGCACAAAGCTTCACATACCAAAAGATTATTCAAGAACATTTCCATACACAGGAAGTTTACATTAAAAAAAGCAGTGGTAGGGGGAGTTGTGAATGAAAGTGGATTAAATTTAAAATTTGTCGTCTAGACATTGATGCAGAGCGTACGGAAAAAAGAGAGGTAGTAGACAATTCAAGGCTCATTTATAGAAGAAGACTTTTAGATTATGTGTGTATTCTTCTTCTTCTTCTTCTTCTTCTTCTTCTATGTGCCCTGTCCTTTCAGGACATAGGCAATCACGGCTTTCCACATCTCCCTATTCCCTGGTGGCTTTTAATATATTTTCCCCTGTTACTCTACACAACCCTCGTTCCGTCATCCACCTGATCAGGCCCTTCAAATATCTTTTCCGCTGCCTTCTGCTGTCTCTTTTTCCTTCTATCTGGACTGTCAGTATCAGGTTCTCGAAGCCCCACTTCCTCGCAACAACAAATCTCAACACGAAACAACAAATCGGGATGCTAAGTTCAAATTCCGGTTAAATTCTTTGCATTCACTTATGCACAAATACCCTTGGGAAAGGTATTAATTCATCTCTTCCCCCAGTTATGGGTTAAATAGCAGGACAGATTGGGTTCTGTAGCCTTAGCTGGCAACCAATCTACCACAGAAAGCAATAGCAACCTACTGCGGGATAATCTTTTGACCAGTCAGTCATGTCTCTTTTGAGACATGATCACCCAAAGCGTGTATCTCGTATGGCACTTGACTGACTGATGTTGTTAAGATTGTGGCTGTCAATAATGAATTGTGTTATGATTTCTAATTCTTCCAGAATTATCTCATGATATAGGTTGAATAGATTGGGTGTGAAGAGATATCCTTGTCTTACACCCCTTTCAATTTTTGTATGACTGATTTTCCTGCATATGCAGGTAGCTTGCTGCCAGTATATATTCTTGATTATTCTTTTTATTTTTTAAATCCTTTCACCTCAAACAATGCGAGACTGCCACTAGTGCACAATGGGTTACAGTGAGAGAAAAGACTGGATATGAAGGTGAAAAGACTGGATATGAAGGTGAAAAGACTGGATATGAAGGTGAAAAGACTGGATATGAAGGTGAAAAGACTGGATATGAAGGTGAACAACGAAAAAAGATGAACAAGTTTCATAAAGATAGAAAATGGCAATTGACATTGCATTTTAATTTTTGGACATTGTATCTATCAGGAAAGCAAGTAAATGGAAGGAAGTTCCACAGGTCTAGATTTCAAGATGAAAAACTGTTTGATTAGTACTGACTGTTACATTTAACTATTTCAATCATAATCAAAGCAGTTACCATTGAAATTGAACTATTTCCATGGTAATCAAAGCAGTTACCATGAATGTATTTGTAGAAAAGACAGAGGGAAGCCACATCATTTTGGTGAGAAAGTGAAGTTGAGATGCCAAGGCAGGACTGATCATATTGCAAATCATTCTTTGGATTGGTTAAGGACCTTGAGATATATAGCAGGAGCACTCAACTGGATGTGACAGCAGTATTCAATGAACAGACAAATGGTAGATTTATAATATAACAAATGGTATGATTTATAAATGTTGGTTGGTTGGTTGTTTTGTTTTTATGGCAAATCAACCTCGGCAGGTCATTTATTGCCAACTAAATTTTTATTTATTTATTGCTGGTAATACCTTTTTCTTTCAATAACCTATTGTTGGTTTTATATAAGTTTTTGTGTCTAGTAATACTTTTTTCTTTTTGAATATCAAGATTCATTGGGATTTGTTTTTTTAAGGGCAGGGTCCCCAAGTCCTACCCTTGTTATTTAACTCATAACTGAAGGGAAGGGATGGATTAATACCTTTTCCAAGGGAACCAGTGCTTAAGTGAATGCAGGGTATTCAACTGGAATTGGAACTCGGCTCACCGATTTCTCTTTCCAAGCCGATATCCACTGCACCACAATGCACAACCGTCACTAAACACTTACAGCACCTGTTATTCCCAAGCGGTCACCCATCTAAGTACTGACCAGACTCAACGTTGCTTAACTTTGGTGATCTAGCAAGAACCAGTGTATTCAATATGATAAGCCATTAGCCATTTATAAATGCACTAGATTTTAATGCCTTTCTTGAATATGTCAAGGCTACTTAGCAGCTGTAACAGGTCGGTGTGTTAGACTTTGTTGAACATCTTTGTTTAATCTATAAAACACAGATACACATTCTTCTGCATTTGTATTGCTCTTTCTGTAAACATTCTGAGCATAAATACACAATGTTCTCATCCCATCTCTGGCCAGATTCTGCCGCAGACACTGTTCATCAGAATTCAGATGATGAGTTACATTATGTGGTTCATTTGATTGATTTTCTGGAGGAATTTGGATATGTTTCGCTTCTTAGTGCTATGTTTATGCTTTCTGGTATATCGCAGATGTTGTAGATTTCATTTATTATTTCTATAATCCTGTCTCTGTGTTATAGGGAAACAGTTATTCCTCAGATAATAGACTCTCCCTCCTATATTAATAAGAGTTAACAGGAAGTCAATGGGAGTTCTTGAGAAGTTCTTGGGAAGTTAATAGGAGGTCTTTAGAGTTCTATTAGAGTTCAGTAGAACTACTAGTTACTTCCAGTTTGGACTTAGTTAGACTAAGGCAGTTGATATTATTCAGCAGTTAACTGAATGCTAAGGAGTCAGCTTTCAGTGGAAGATTACCAAGTTACTAATATTTTGGGTGCGTTAAGTCAACTGGCAACAGACATAGCCCGATTATAACATTCAGTTCAAAAACTACTCCACAACACTATGCTGAAATTGTCAAAGGTTGCCAGCATCTCTATTGCAAATCTGTCTGCCCTTGCCATTTTATTTTTATCAATTTGGCCAGTGCAGCTTCCACTTTGGTCTCTGATATTTCTGGTCTAATAGAAGTTCTCTATTGTTGTGGAACTGTTCTTTGATATATAATGATATAAGCCTTCTATCCTTGGATTTTCTTTTAAGCCTGTTCATAAGCATGTCCTTTGTCCTGTTAGTTCTCTTATTTTTTTATGCTTATCTGCACATTTTTTGTTGAGCCATTCATTTTTAGCCTGCTTGCATTTGTTCCTTATTTCTTTGTGTAGTTTTCTGTATTCTGTTCAATGACTTGCCATTGTTTTCTGTCTTCTTTGCATCATGTCAAGTACTTCATTTGTCATCTATTCACTTTTTCTTCTTTGTCTGTTTTCCTTTGGGATGATCTTGTGTATTGATGTCACTGAAGTATCTTTTAGCATGTTCCACTGTTAGTTTCCATTTTTTATTTTGTCCCTTGTATCATATTCTTTTCACACTGTCTATATATTTTTACTTCAGGTGCGGGTCATTCAGGAGTCTGCTGTATTGATGTTTGTGTGCTGCATTAAAATTCTTCAGTTTCCATACATTCATTCTTAATTTACAAATAACAGGTGGTGGCCACTTCTGCAATCGGCCGTCAACTTTGTCATTCCTCACATGTTCAGCCCATTGAATTCTCAGCATTCTTCTGCAGAACCACTATTCCAGTAATAACAGGAACACTAGGAATGATTAAAAGGAAACTAATCCCTATTAGTAATACAAAAGATGGTGATCCTAAGGACATGCTTACACAATAAAATAAGCATTTTAAGAAGAACCTTCCTTTATTTCAAAAAAAGATTTAGTAAAGAATTTTTTTTTTAACATTTCACCCTAAGCAAGGCATTCCATTACCACTGTTGCACAGGGGGTTACATAGGGGAAAGTGAAGAGAAAGAGTGGTTAGGGGGTTACATAGGAGAAAGTGATGAGAAAGAGTGGTTAGGGGGTTACATAGGGGAAAGTGATGAGAAAGAGTGGTTAGGGGGTTACATAGGAGAAAGTGATGAGAAAGAGTGGTTAGCGGGTTACATAGGGGAAAGTGAAGAGAAAGAGTGGTTGGGGGTTACATAGGGGAAAGTGATGAGAAAGAGTGGTTAGGGGGTTACATAGGAGAAAGTGATGAGAAAGAGTGGTTAGGGGTTACATAGGGGAAAGTGATGAGAAAGAGTGGTTAGGGGGGTTACATAGGGGAAAGTGATGAGAAAGAGTGGTTAGGGGGTTACATAGGAGAAAGTGATGAGAAAGAGTGGTTAGGGGGTTACATAGAAGAAAGTGATGAGAAAGAGTGGTTAGGGGTTACATAGGGGAAAGTGATGAGAAAGAGTGGTTAGGGGGGGTTACATAGGGGAAAGTGATGAGAAAGAGTGGTTAGGGGGTTACATAGGAGAAAGTGATGAGAAAGAGTGGTTAGAGGATTACATAGGAGAAAGTGATGAGAAAGAGTGGTTAGGGGGTTACATAGGAGAAAGTGATGAGAAACAGTGGTTAGGGGGTTACATAGGGGAAAGTGAAGAGAAAGAGTGGTTAGGGGTTTACATAGGGGAAAGTGAAGAGAAAGAGTGGTTAGGGGGTTACATAGGGGAAAGTGATGAGAAAGAGTGGTTAGGGGGTTACATAGGGGAAAGTGAAGAGAAAGAGTGGTTAGGGGTTTACATAGGGGAAAGTGAAGAGAAAGAGTGGTTAGGGGGTTACATAGGGGAAAGTGAAGAGAAAGAGTGGTTAGGGGGTTACATAGGGGAAAGTGATGAGAAAGAGCGGTTAGGGGGTTACATAGGGGAAAGTGAAGAGAAAGAGTGGTTAGGGGGTTACATAGGAGAAAGTGATGAGAAAGAGTGGTTAGGGGGTTACATAGGGGAAAGTGATGAGAAAGAGTGGTTAGATATAGGAAATGTCAGAAGGAGTGTGATAGACGGGTAAGGATACTGAGGATTAGGGTTGGGTAGATGGGAAGAGTGTTTGAGAGAATGGATGCAAGTTAGTGTGTTATGAGGTGTCTATTGACCTTACATTTAAACTCCTGGAGATTGTAGCTGTTGGGGAAGCAAGTGTATGGAAGGGAATTCCACAGGCAGGCAGTGCAAGAAAAAAAAAAGCTGTTGGAGTAGAAATTGCAATTACATCTTATCTGTTTCACTGTCAAATGGTGGGGCCTAGTTGTTAATCTAGTATCTCATGCAAATTCATACGTAGGGGGCACCAGTGATCTAAGCTCATCGGAGCAGAAACCATGAAAGAATTTTGTAAAAGAGAAAATCAGGAAAACTGGAAATAATACATATAAATAAAAAATATGAACATGCTAAAGTTGCTGCCATCATTCATTGAAAAAAATGGTGGTTTGAATAAAATATGTTGTTTGCTGATGTCACTAATGTTTTTCTTCGTGTGTCCATTTTCAAGTTTCACTTTTCATTTTAACCCTGGTATCTGTGACGGCCGTCTAGCATCAATAGTGGTGTGTTTAAAAGGACTGACAAAAGCCACATAATATGTAAAAAACAACATTTATTTCACTTTTAAATGCAGCCTTGTGAATACTGCAACAAATTAAAAACGAACATAAAATACAAAAACAATGCATTTTGAAGATACAAAAAACATTAAAGAGAATAAAACTTTTAGGGAAGTTTTATACTTAATATAAGATGAGTGAGAGTTTTTATAAATAGGAAAATGAGCAGGAAGTTTTGGGCTTTAACATTTTCGAAAAAGGGTAGAAAATATTCTTAGAAAATAATAACAATGTGTTAAAAAATACATTTATAAGGTGCTAAAAAATACTTAGCTTAAACTCAACTTTAGGGAAAAAACAAAGAAATAATTTACCTTTTCTGGCACACTGCCAGTGTCTAATAGCAGGGAGAAAACCTAGGGTTGGACCATCCTGATTGCCGTCCGGAGCTGAAAAGGTAGTTTTAGGCTTTTGGCCTGAGAACAACGATTGTGTATTCCTATGCCGGAGGTATAAGGGAGCGGTCAACCATTTATAGCAGTATAGGGAAAGGAATGGTACTAATTTGTCTGGCGATATTATCTTAAGGAATGACAAAGCCACTGGTAATGGAATGCAGGAATGGCTTTGCTGAGAAACTAACCTGCTGATTTTACAAAATGGGATCTGGTCACAACAAGAATTCAGGTCTATTTTCTAGGGTAACTTGGTGGCAGCCACAGTATCTTCTGTTCATACTTTTCATATATTTCATAGTCTGTTGCATTACAATTTCGGTGCTGTGTTAGACTTCTTCAGTTTCCATAGTTTCATTCTTAGTTTGCATGTAACAGGGAGGTGATTGCTTTTGCAGTTGGCACTTGGATAGGTTTTGCAGTGTACGGCTGCATTCCTGAATTTCTTGTCAGTGGTTATGTCATTAATTTGTTTTTCCTGTCTCCTTCTGGTCTTCTCCATGTCTATTATAGTCTTAGGTGTTCTCGGAACCAGATTTTAGCTATTACCTTGTCATTTCCTGTGCACCATTAGACAATTCTTCTTCTTCTTTTATATGACATGTCTTTTCAGGATGTAGGTGATCATGGCTTTCCACATCTCCCTGTCCTTGGTGGCCCTTAGCAAGCTTTCTCCTGTAACACCATGCAACTGCAACCCTCGTCCCATCATCCACCTGATTAGGTCCTTCAAATATATTATCCGCTGTTTTCCCCTGTCACTTTTCCCTCTATCTGGCCTGTTAGTAACGGGTTCTCCAAGCCCTCCTTCCTCATTGCATGTCCCAGGAACTTTAGTTGTCTCTCGCTGATGCTCAGTATTAATTTCCTTTTCGTATCCATCATTTCAAAAACCTTGTCATTGTTTCACATGCTCGGTTCATGATATCTGCAACATCCTTCTGTAGAACCACAGTTCAGCTGCTTCAAGTTTTTCATTCATCTTTGAAGATATTGTCCAACATTCACTGCCATATTGAAGAACCAACATCACATAGCAATCAAATAGTCTTCTCTTTGTTTCTAGTGAAATTGTCCTGTTTCTTAATACTTTACTCAACTTCTGGAATGCTTCTTTTGCCATGCTAATTTGTCTTTGGATCTCAGTGTTGCACTTTCCGTCTTCTGTTAGAACACTTCCTAGGTATTTAAATGTCTGTACCTGCTTGATTTTAGAGTCCCTCACCTGTAATTGGCATTTTTGGTTGCCCTTTTTGCTGATGGCCATGAATTCAGTTTTCTTGCAGTTTTTTTGTAGTCCTTTCTTGTCACTCTCTTCAGCTATCTACTGTAGGAGGTCTTGTAGCTTTCTTTCTGTGTCTGCTACCAGCACTGTATCATCTGCATACCTTATATTGTTTAAATTGTGGCCTCCAATGACAAATTCTGGCATAACTTCTAGGGTTCTCAAAATAATCTCGCTGTACAAGTTGAATACTTTTTGTAAATATATAATTGTCATTTAACCTTGTGAGGAACAGTTAATTATTACAGTTAATTATCTTGTGGCTAACATAATTCAAATATAGGGGGCACCAGAGTGCTAAGTTCATTGGAGTATTTGTAGAAGTGACACAGGGAAGCCATATTGTGCTGGTGAGAAAGTGACTGTATTGTCATATACATTTATTTATTGCTCTCAATTTCTTAGGGCTTCAAAAATATTTATAAGTAAATGAAGTATAGAAAAAATACAGGTGGAGGAAGTAGCAAGGGTGGGGAAGAAATTACCCACCTTAAAGTGGTGAACTGAAATTATAACAACAAAAAAAAATGGCAAATCAGTTAACCCTCTTTGCTCTTCACAGCCAACTGGAGACAACAGCTTATAAATATGTGTACAACAAAAACAAAGAAAGGAAAAATTACTCCCAGATAATTAGCAATATAAATAACAGAAAATTACATTTTGACCCAACATCCATTTTGTCTGCTTGTAGAGGGAAGGCTGTTTAGACTTAATATAAATAGTCCAAAAAATCTCTTATTATAATTTGAATCCCCCTTACTGATTAGTGTGAAGAATTTCTGATGAAAGATGAGGCACAAGTTGGATTATTTAAGTATTTTGCAATTGCAGAACCCAAAATATTAACAGGCAAATGAAAATTTCCAACTTAAAATTCCAAATCACTCTTAAGATACAAAAATATGTATCTACTACTTTTTTGTTTTAATATCTCTCTGAAATGCATTTCTTTTTTTACTTACACTTTGAACTTTGAACTTTTCCACCATTTGTTGATAGGAGAGAAGATAAACAGGAATACTTCCAGATATATAAAGAAAGTAATAAGAATGATCGAATTTATCAAATAGAGGCCATGATGAGTCAGATAATTTCTAGGTTTGGAATACTTTTTTTTTTTTTAATCATCTCACCCCAAGCAAGGCATTCCACTGCCACTATTGCGCATGGGGCTACATAGGGGAAGGTAAAGAGAAGGAGTGGATAGACATAGGGAATGTCAGGAGAAAGGTGACAGATGAGTAAGGATAGCGAGGATGAGGGTCGGGCAGATGGGAAGAGTGCTTGATAGAATGGGAGCAGGTTAGTGTGTTAGGAGGTGTGTATTGACCTTACATTTAAACTCCTGGAGATTGTAGCCGTCGGGGAAGCAATCGTTTGGAAGAGAATTCCACAGTCGGGAAGTGCGAGGAAAGAAACTGTTGGAGTAGAAGTTACGGCTGCATTTTATCGGTTTCACTGTAAAAGGGTGGGATCTAGTTGCTAATCTAGTATCTCATGCAAATTCGTATTTAGGGGGCACCAGTGATCTAAGTTCATCGGAGCAGAAGCCGTGAAAGTATTTATAGAAGAGACACAGGGAAGCCACATCTCGCTGGTGGGAGAGAGACTGCAGGCGGTCTGCCAAGTCGGTATCTATCACATTATATTTTTCTTATTACAATTTTGTTATTCGGTTAATAAAACTTTACATCAATGAACAAACAAAATATTTTATCCTTCCACATTTCAACATATTTATCGAGAAGCCCAAGGAGAACAGCAGGGGCACCCGACCAGATATATGTCAAAATATTTTCAAGAGTACAGTTGCCTGTAAAAAAAAAAAATAGAAAATTCTAATTTCATCAATTGAATTGTTAATTATTTTGATTTTCTTGTAAGTCAATAATTAAATTTTGTTCAGCTTTCTGGAAAATTACATTCGGCTACTATCAGTGTATGCCAGGGACACTTAGCTACTTACTACTATCAAACCATGAACTCTAAACTTCTGTGGACATTTTAAATACTTACGTTCTATTTGAACAATTTTAACTACAAAACCTTCTGCATTTTCTCTATGAACATTTTCCTTCTTACAAATATGTTATAGTGTTCAGTTAATGAAATTTCACTTATATTTTTCTTATTACAATTTTGTTATTCGGTTAATAAAACTTTACATCGATGAACAAACAAAATATTTTATCCTTCCACATTTCAACATTCAACCTTCAACCTTCTGATATGTAAATTGTGGGGAGTTTGGATGTGTTTGGCACAAGGCAAATTTACCAAGCATCAATGAGACCCCTACAGGCACATAAAAAAGAGGATAATAAAAATGACTCAATTTATCAAATAGGAGATGATATTTAACCTATAAGATTTCAAATAGTTTATAGGTTTAGAATATTGTCAAAATATTTTTAAAGAGTACAGTCACCAGTAGAATATCAAAAATTTTAATTTCATCAGTTTAATTGTAATTTCTTTTGATTTTGTTGCAAGTCAAGAATTAAATTTTGTTCAATTTTCTGGAAATTTGGTTTGAATTTTCTAAATTAGAAAAGTTATAGAGTCTGACTGAACAAGAATTGGAAGTCTGCCATAAATAAATAGATAAAACTATTCATTCGTAAAGCCAAGTAACTACCTTCATTAAAATATTTCTCATCACAGGCTGTTAAATTTGGTGGACATGACTGTCATGCAAATGTTTACAAACAATTATTATTGTTCAGGAAAAAAGCAACAAAGACAAGAAATGAAAAACATAGTCTTTTAATGATTAAAACAAATAATGTGAAAATGGTGCTATTCAATGGCGCCTTAACATTTCAGTTTCAATCTGAGGAAGGCTTACGGTCATATCAGGTTGAATGCACCATGATAGGACTTTCCTGGTTTTCTCAGCCAGTATTGCAGATGTCAGGGTTTACGTTTTATTTTTATCATATACTGTTTATTATTGTTGTTGTAAATTTTCAAGAATAAAAAAAATGAATAAATTCCCTTTCATATATTTAAATTTATTTTTAAATTTATTATTTAAATTTTATTACCAATCTTATCATTGCTTTTAAAAACAATAAACATTACTGAGAAGTGAAGGTAGTTAACCCTGGAACACTAATCATCAATTGAGTTTACACTACTCCTAACCATGGATATATCATACCCGATTTGAAAATATCAAAAAGATATTAAATATAAATCTTGATGTGAAATATTTTTCATGCAGACACTTTAAACTTTGGACTTTGAGTTAACACTGCTGCCATATCTAGTTGGGTGCTCCTGCTATCCACCTAGGAGTCCTTGATAAAATCCAACGGAGAATCTGTAATGTGATCAATCCCGACGTGGCAGCTCAGATACAGTCACTTTCTCACCAGCGCAATGTGGCTTCCCTGCGTCTCTTCTACAAATACTTTCATGGCTTCTGCTCTGATGAACTTAGCTAACTGGTGCCCCCTATAGATGAATCTATTTGAGCAACAAGATTAGCAACTAGGTCCCACCCTTTTACTGTGAAACTAATAAATTGTAAATGCAAATTCTACTCCATCAGCTTCTTTTCTCACACTTCCCGCCTGTGGAATTCCCTTCCGTTTACTTGCTTCCCCAGCAGCTACAATCTCCAAGAATTTAAATGTAAAGTTAATAGTCATCTACTATCTTACTAACCTGCATCCTCTCTCTCATGCTCCCTTCTTCATCCACTCCACTCTCATCTCATTCTTCTTTTACCCACTTCCTGACACCCCCTATAACCTGTCACTCTTTCTCATAACTTTCCTCCTATGTAAACTCCTGCAAAACAGTGGCAGTAAACTGCCTTGCCTGGGGTGATATGATTATAAAAAAAACCATTAATAGAAAATTAAAAACATATTATTTAGTCAAGAAAATCCAAATCCAACTGTAATTAAAATGGCCTCATTTGTGCTGGGTACTATATACCTGTTGTTGGTGTTCTCGGGTTAAAATAATAGTGGTGTCAATGAAAAAACATTGTTCTGACAGTTTGTCTTTGTGAGTACAATGCTCTAAGTTTGCTAATCATGTTTTGAAAACTCACACAACTGTTTCAGTCACTGGGGACTTGTTTACCTAAAAAATCAGCATTCTCAAACTTACCTAAGATTGAACACAGACCACTGGAATCATTGTAATGTATATTACTATAAAATCTGTAAGACAGGCCACAGAATCTTGAATGACTCATTATACACCTAATTCATATTGTAAAGATGATTCATTATATTCACATGTGTAAAGAGACTTGATGGACAAGATTATTATCTTCATTATAAGAAAGCCGTCATGATTTGGCATAATCCCATTAGTGTCTGATGTAAGAATAAACGCAGAAACAATTTATCAAAATTCCTACAAAGAATTACGTTTACAGTTTTATATCTAGAAGCATACACTACTGGCCATAATTATTAGGCAACCTCAGTTTTTTGAAAAAAATGATGTATTTCATACTATTTTTTAGTATTTATTGCCAAGTGGATAATTCTAAATGAAAACAGAATAGTTTTTGATATTATTACTTTGCAAAATTTTACTAAGCAAATAGCGACAATTTACCAATCGCACCCTGTAGACTTGCTTTCGGAGGCCATCTACATTAAATCCAAACAACCCACACTTAATAAAATCACGTTTAAATCTGGTCATACCACATTACATTATATTTAAATATATGGTTCTGCACAATACAGAATAAGAGGCACAGTTCTTGCATATATATGCAGAAGGTAATGTTTAACACCAGACTTGAACAGGTTGTAGTGAATGGAGAACATCTTCAATGGCAATAAGGATATGCACAATAGTCCAAACAATGTAAGTAGTGTAAATACTACGTCATCTCAGAAGTATAGACAAATACTGATGAAAGATCTTTTTCTTGATTCACATGTTTCACTTGCTCAAATCATTTTCAGCCATTGATATTTGGAAGTGGTTGTTTACAACTGGATGTGTGTTGTGGAGCAGTGGATATCGACTCGGAACGAGAGATCAGGGTGCTGAGTTTGAATTCTAGTTGAATTCCTTGTATTCACTTATGCAAAAATACCCTTGGTAAAGTTATTAATCCATCTCTTCCCTCCAGTTATGGATTAAATAATAGAACAGATTGAGTTCTATAGTCTTGGTCAGCAACCAGTCTACCGCAGAAAGCAATGGCAACCCACTGCGGGATAATCTTCTGCTCAGTTAGTCATGTCACTTTCAAGACATGATTGCCCAAAGCACGTATGACGTATGGCACTTAACTAACTGTTTACAACTAACAGTTTAGGTTGTGTACAGCTGACAGTTTAAATATTTCTGAATGCATGCACCTTTATGAAAGTATTGATCTGATGAGACTATTTAAAAACTAAAGGAGAATTTGAAGTGTCTACTCTATACTAATTCCACATCGTAAATTTAAAGATGGAGTCAGGACATGTGTCATCACTTCTTTGATTCCATTTCAAGATCATAGTTTCTGTTTTGGAAAGGTTTGTCTTGAATCCTATTTCATGGAATACTTGGCAGAATCACTTGTCACACTTGTCAAAGTTCCTTCATTCAAATATACAAGAATTATTCCTGTTATTGGTTTGGTACATGTTACAAGACAAATGTTTTCCAATATGGCCTCAGTATGTTTTTCTAATATAAATGCTAATGTTGAATTATAAATTAGGTACTATGAATATCAAAAAACTATTACTGACATAGAACAGTTATAAAAATATAACATAATAAAATATGGGAAAGACAGAAAATTTATTCTTATGGTAGATTTTATTAGGTTCACTAGCAAAAAAGAAAGGACTATATATAAACTACAAAAAACTGAACGCATGGTCATCAGTAAAAAGAGAAGCCCAAAATGCAAACTACAAGTTGGTGGTACTAAAATAAAACAGGTGCAGAAATTTAAATAACTGGAAAGTTTGCTAACGGAGGAAAGAAAGTGCGATATGGAGATCCAAAGGCATTTTGGAACAGCCAAGGATGCATTCCAGAAGCTGAGTAGAGTATTAAGAGACAGGAAAATTCTGCTGGAAACAAAGAAGAGTACTGGATTCTTATGTAATATATGTCTTTCAATATGGCAGCGAATGCTGTACAATCTCATCAAAAATGAAGGAAATACTTGAAGCAAGTGAAATGTAGTTCTACAGAAGGATGCTGAGGATACCATGCATGGAATACATGAGCAATGACAAGGTTTTGGAGAGGATGGACACAAGAAAAAATTAATACTTAACATCAGAAAAAGAGAGCTGAAGTTTTTGGGATATATAATGAGGAAGGAGGGGTTGGAGAACCTGATGCTCAAAAGATGGATAGGAAGGAAGAGAGACAAGGGAAAGCAATGCATGACATAGTTGATGGACTTGAGCAATGGATGGTGGAGCGGGGATTGAACAGGATAAAAAGAGAAGGGGTATTCAAAGCGACAAGGGATAGAAAGATGTGGAGGGTCATGATCGCTTACATTCTGAAGGGACACAGCACGTAGAAGAAGAAGAAGAAGAAGAAGAAGAAAAGATGAACAACAATAACTGATAATAAAAATTAAAAATTAAAAAAATACTCTAATAAAATTCATGTCAGAAATAGAAAATTTGTTTCTACCAAAGATCCCAAGTGCTTGACAAAATTAACTACTAATAAAATAGATCAATAATAACAATTTACTGAAATAAAAGTTGTCAGATAGAATATTTATTTTGTGATAGATCTAATGAGACACAAATTTCAATTGAATTCATTGCATTTACACAAATACTTTTAGGACAGGTATGAATCCATCTCTTCTCCATCCAGTAATGGCTTGAATAGAAGGACAGATTTCATTCTATAGTCCTGGTCGGCAACCAGTCTATCACAGAACAAAATGGCAAAGTACTGTAGAAAAATCCTCTGCCTATTCAGTCATGGATCGAAACAGACATGATCGCCAAAGTGAGTATCATGTAAAGCACTTAACTGACTGACTACAAGATTAGCAATAATAACTAATAATAAAATAGAACAATTATTGATGGAAACCAAACAACAAAATAGAACAATTATAAAATATCCATTGATGGAAACCTAATAACAAAAGGAACAATTATAACAATATCCATTAATGGAAACCTAATAACAAAAAGAAGAATTATAAAAATATCCATTAATGGAAACCTAATAACAAAAAGAACAATTATAACAATATCCATTGATGGAAACCTCATAACAAAAAGAACAATTATAAAAATATCCACTGATGGAAACCTAATAACAAAAAGAACAATTATAACAATATCCATTAATGGAAACCTAATAACAAAATGAACAATTATAACAATATCCATTGATGGAAACCTAATAATAAAAAGAACAATTATAACAATATCCATTGATGGAAAACTAATTACAAAATAACAATTATAACAATATCCATTGATGGAAAACCTAATAACAAAAAGAACAATTATAACAATGTCCATTGATGGAAATCTAATATCAAAAATAACAATTATAACAATATCCATTGATGGAAACCTAATAACAAAAAGAACAATTATAACAATGTCCATTGATGGAAATCTAATATCAAAAAGAACAATTATAACAATATCCATTGATGGAAACCTAATATCAAAAAGAACAATTATAACAATATCCATTGAGGAAACCTCATAACAAAAAGAACAATTATAAAAATATCCACTGATGGAAACCTAATAACAAAAAGAACATTTATAACAATATCCATTGATGGAAAACTAATAACAAAATAACAATTATAACAATATCCATTGATGGAAACCGAATAACAAACAGAAGAATTATAACAATATACATTGATAGAAACCAAATAACAAAATAGAACATTTATAACAATATCCATTGATGGAAACCTAATATCAAAAAGAACAATTATAACAATATCCATTGAGGAAACCTAATAACAAAAAGAACAATTATAACAATATCCATTGATGGAAACCTAATAACAAAAAGAACATTTATAACAATATCCATTGATGGAAACCTAATATCAAAAAGAACAATTATAACAATATCCATTGAAAGAAACCTAATAACAAAAAGAAGAATTATAACAATATCCATTGATTGAAGCCTAATAACAAAAAGAAGAATTATAACAATATCCATTGATGGAAATCTAATATCAAAAAGAACAATTATAACAATATCCATTGATGGAAACCTAATAACAAAAAGAACAATTATAAAAATATCCACTGATGGAAACCTAATAACAAAAAGAACAATTATAACAATATCCATTAATGGAAACCTAATAACAAAATGAACAATTATAACAATATCCATTGATGGAAACCTAATAATAAAAAGAACAATTATAACAATATCCATTGATGGAAAACTAATTACAAAATAACAATTATAACAATAACCAATGATGGAAACCTAATAACAAAAAGAACAATTATAACAATGTCCATTGATGGAAATCTAATATCAAAAAGAACAATTATAACAATATCCATTGATGGAAACCTAATATCAAAAAGAACAATTATAACAATATCCATTAAGGAAACCTCATAACAAAAAGAACAATTATAAAAATATCCACTGATGGAAACCTAATAACAAAAAGAACAATTATAACAATATCCATTGATGGAAAACTAATAACAAAATAACAATTATAACAATATCCATTGATGGAAACCGAATAACAAAAAGAAGAATTATAACAATATACAATGATAGAAACCAAATAACAAAATAGAACATTTATAACAATATCCATTGATGGAAACCTAATATCAAAAAGAACAATTATAACAATATCCATTGATGGAAACATAATAACAAAAAGAACATTTATAACAATATCTATTGATGGAAACCTAATATCAAAAAGAACAATTATAACAATATCCATTGATGGAAACCTAATAACAAAAAGAACAATTATAACAGTATCCATTGAGGAAACCTAATAACAAAAAGAAGAATTATAACAATATCCATTGATTGAAGCCTAATAACAAAAAGAAGAATTATAACAATATCCATTGATGGAAATCTAATATCAAAAAGAACAATTATAACAATATCCATTGATGGAAACCTAATAACAAAAAGAACAATTATAACAATATCCATTGATGGAAACCTAATATCAAAAAGAACAATTATAACAATATCCATTGAGGAAACCTAATAACAAAAAGAAGAATTATAACAATATCCATTGATGGAACCCTAATAACAAAAAGAAGAATTATAACAATATCCATTGATTGAAGCCTAATAACAAAAAGAAGAATTATAACAATATCCATTGATGTAAATCTAATATCAAAAAGAACAATTATAACAATATCCATTGATGGAAACCTAATAACAAAAAGAACAATTATAACAATATCCATTGATGGAAACCTAATATCAAAAAGAACAATTATAACAATATCCATTGAGGAAACCTAATAACAAAAAGAAGAATTATAACAATATCCATTGATGGAAACCTAATAACAAAAAGAAGAATTATAACAATATCCATTAATGGAAACCTAATAACAAAAAGAACAATTATAACAATATCCATTGAGGAAACCTCATAACAAAAAGAACAATTATAAAAATATCCACTGATGGAAACCTAATAACAAAAAGAACAATTATAACAATATCCATTGATGGAAAACTAATAACAAAATAACAATTATAACAATATCCATTGAAGGAAACCGAATAACAAAAAGAAGAATTATAACAATATACATTGATAGAAACCAAATAACAAAATAGAACATTTATAACAATATCCATTGATGGAAACCTAATATCAAAAAGAACAATTATAACAATATCCATTGATGGAAACCTAATAACAAAAAGAACATTTCTAACAGTATCCATTGATGGAAACCTAATATCAAAAAGAACAATTATAACAATATCCATTGATGGAAACCTAATAACAAAAAGAACAATTATAACAGTATCCATTGAGGAAACCTAATAACAAAAAGAACAATTATAACAATATCCATTGATGGAAACCTAATAACAAGAAGAACAATTATAACAGTATCCATTGAGGAAACCTAATAACAAAAAGAAGAATTATAACAATATCCATTGATTGAAGCCTAATAACAAAAAGAAGAATTATAACAATATCCGTTGATGGAAATCTAATATCAAAAAGAACAATTATAACAATATCCATTGATGGAAACCTAATAACAAAAAGAACAATTATAACAATATCCATTGATGGAAACCTAATATCAAAAAGAACTATTATAACAATATCCATTGATGGAAACCTAATAACAAAAAGAACAATTATAAAAATATCTATTGATGGAAACCTAATAACAAAAAGAACAATTATAACAATATCCATTGATGGAAACCTAATATCAAAAAGAACAATTATAACAATGTCCATTGATGGAAACCTAATATCAAAAAGAACAATTATAACAATGTCCTTTGATGGAAATCTAATATAAAAAAAAACAATTATAACAATATCCATTGATGGAAACCTAATAACAAAAAGAACAATTATAACAATATCCATTGATGGAAACCTAATATCAAAAAGAACTATTATAACAATATCCATTGATGGAAACCTAATAACAAAAAGAACAATTATAAAAATATCTATTGATGGAAACCTAATAACAAAAAGAACAATTATAACAATATCCATTGATGGAAACCTAATATCAAAAAGAACAATTATAACAATGTCCATTGATGGAAACCTAATATCAAAAAGAACAATTATAACAATGTCCTTTGATGGAAATCTAATATAAAAAAAAACAATTATAACAATATCCATTGATGGAAACATAATATCAAAAAGAACAATTATAACAATATCCATTGATGGAAACCTAATAACAAAATAGAACAATTATAACAATATCCATTGATGGAAACCTAATATCAAAAAGAACAATTATAACAATGTCCATTGATGGAAACCTAATATAAAAAAGAACAATTATAACAATGTCCATTGATGGAAATCTAATATAAAAAAAAACAATTATAACAATATCCATTGATGGAAACATAATATCAAAAAGAACAATTATAACAATATCCATTGATGGAACCCTAATATCAAAAAGAACTATTATAACAATATCCATTGATGGAAACCTAATAAAAAAAGAACAATTATAACAATGGCCATTGATGGAAACCTAATAACAAAAAGAACAATTATAACAATATCCATTAATAGAAACATAATAACAAAATAGAACAATTATAACAATGTCCATTGATGGAAACCTAATAACAAAAGAGAACAACTGAAACAATATGCATTGATGGAAACATTCATGGACCTTGTTTTATGAAATAGAGAGCAGCTGCCTAATTGAGTTTTCTTAGATTTCCTTGAAGTCTTGCAATCATGTTCTTTCATGTGGTATTTGATATTTAGAAAATGGAAAAAGTTTCAAGAGTTATGATCTGTGCAATATGTTTGGTGCATAATCTGGGAATGTTGATCTTGACCAGAAAGTTCTGCACAAGCTGCACTGAATGGGCTGGTGCATTGTCTTGTTAGAGTTGCCACTCACTGGATTCAAGCTAGAACATGTTAACATGGGACTACTTGTTTACTGCCTGACCAGAGGGAGCATACTCATGATGAAAGATGTCATTGTAGGCAAAGAAATCTGTCAACAGTGATTTAAGATTGCTTTGACTCGTTCCTGTTTCTTTAGGTCTCAGAGGGTTTAGGATCTTCCAATGTGAAGATTAAACCTTGTTATAACTGTTTCCAGAAAATTTTCTGTGACGTGGTAAGACAACTACCCATTACTTCCAAGCACTTCTATAAACAACAGAAATAAGCGAGAATGTTCTAACTTAGTGTGCATGTTCAACAGTGATCAGGACCTGGGTATGATGGTGAACTGCATCTGGCAGCATGGCCTCTTATTGGGAGGTTGTGAGGAGCATGGAACCACCTCTTTATTGCTGTTGTTCCTAGGTCAAACCTTGCTCGGAGTGGTAGCACCTGTTAGGATCCCAGTTAATAGTTAACCCTCAAACTAGGGTCAAAATACTATGAAAGTATAGTAATAGACTTTTAATAAAAATATATACATAAAATAAACTTTTTAGAAAAATATATCTTTTTGAAAGAAAAATATTAAGAATATATTTTTGAAAAAAAAGTATTACAAGCAATACATTTTTTCATACAAAACTAGAAGACATCTTCAGTTTTCTAAAATAAAATAAATTTTTCATCAAAATCTGGCTAAATCAACTTTCTCACTATAACCAAGCATTAAAAAAAAACACTTACTTTGAAACCAATAAATTGTAAATGGAAATTCTACTTTATCAGCTTCTTTTCTCACTCTTCCTGCCTGTGGAATTTCCTTTCCATTTACTTACTTTCCCAACAGCTACAATCTCAAAGAATTTAAATGTAAAGTCAATAATCATCTGCTATCATACTAACCTGCATCCTCTCTCTCACGCTCCTTTCTTCACCCACTCCACTCTCATCAGTATTCTCATCCCTCTCTTACCCACTTCCTGACACCCCCTATAACCTGTCGCTCTTTCTCATAACTTTTGTCATATGTAACCCCCTGCAAAACTGGCAGTAAAATGCCTTGCTTGGGGTGATATTATTATAAAAAAAAGATATCTTAAAACCCCATCTTTTTGGCATAAAATAATCCACAGAGGTGTTGATATGCCATTAAACAAAACTCAAACTCAAACTCAAAATCTGACTAAATCAATCTTCTCACTATAAGTGAAGCTTAAAAACAATACCTTTAAAACTCCACCTTTTTGGCATTAAATAACCCACAGAGGTGTTGATATGCCGTTAAACAAAACTCAAACTCAAACTCAAACTGAACAGCGGACAATGTCAATCTGTGCTAAGCTGTTCATCTCTCCATACTTTATCTTAATCATTATAACAACAGCCCGATACGTATTAATCAGGCCTCGTATGAATATACAATAAATTGAGCTTAGTCTCATGCACAGCCACAGCGAGATGACCTCATTAAACAAAACTATAGCCATTTCTGATTAAAAGTAATTTCCAAATATTAAGTTATGTTTTCTTTTGCCATTGTTTAGAAATTTTAGATTTGAATTGTTCGATATAATGCAAAGTTTCTCCTTCTTGAGAAATATTTACAAATAACACTTGCAATGAATTCTATAGAGCTATCTGTCGATTACAATCTATAGTTTTCTATTTATACAAAGTCTTGTATCAAAATTACATAATATATATGCATGAATGTATATATATATATATATATATATATGTGTGTGTGTGTGTGTGTGTGTGTGTGTGTGTGTGTGTGTGTTTGTAAACCCTGATTTGTGACTTACTTAGAAATTTTAGCCATTATTTAAGCTTTTGTAGTTCATATATATTATATTATATTACTTGATATATATATATATTAGCTGACATTATAGTACTGTGCAAAAGTATTAGGACAAGAACTATTTTATCTTTTATGAGGCATCAAAATAAAGTTCAAAATCACCCCTGTCCTGACACTACTATCAGTAGTCCTAATATTTTAGCACAGGGGTGATTTTCTTAAAAACCTCACTGAATTTCAAATACAGGATGAAAAGCCAAACTTTCGTAAAAATTATTTAACTAAAAAGGAAGAGGAAGGCTTCAGAATTGGAAATAGCCCAACAATGCCCTGATCTCAATCCTATTGAGCATCTATGGAATATTTTGGATAAAAAAATATTGATAAATCTAATGTTACTTCTCAAGACACACATTGGGAACAAATACAAGCTGCTTGGTAGGAGATACCATTAGATACATTGAAGCTTCTGATGTCAATGCCTGACAGAATGAAGGCTGTGATCAAAGCAAAAGGTTATTATACTAAATATTAAATTTATTTTGTAACAAGTGTTTTTATTGTTAAAGCAATTGTTGAGTAAATTCATTAAAATTACTTTAATTAAATTGTTTATTTTCTGTCAGTATGTCTTATAAAAGATAAAATAGTTCTTATTCTAATACTTTTGCACATTACTGTATATGTATATCTATGAAGACACTGAACACAAATGTATATATTTATATCTATACATACATATATAGTCATCTTTAGTAGACGATCCTATTTTGCTATATCACAGCTCATTAGTATGGTTGGATATTTGATTACTTCCAGGCAAGATTGAAACCTGACTGAACTGACATCAGTCAAGAATCTACCTCTAAGATATGGAGGAAGGCAGATTTTAGAGTGTTATATACACAATGAAAACAAAACCAGTAACCCAGAGTGTTCAATTCATTGTTGAAGAAGCATTATGTGAATAGCAGTAGTTAGCTACTGTTTTTGAAGGTCTTCATTTCTCCAGAGTACTCAATCAATGTGCTAGAGCATAAACAGTCATCCACAGACAGTCCTGTTTTGCTGTATCACAGCTCATCAGTACAGTTTGTATTGTATATATATATATATATATATATATATATATATATATATATATATGTACAAATATATATATATATATATTGATGCATGTTTCATTAAATAATATAGACAAGTTTTGTCAATTTATTTTATGTAAATTTTTTTCATATCGTCTGATAAGCTTAATAGCTTGAAACCTAACCTGAACAAAATTAACTACAAAATCTCCACACATATTCTCAAATGCCTATAATAGATAACAGAAGCGATTGGTTACCCCAATGGCTTTCCATACTTAATACTTCTCGCCCCCACTCTCATGTGGTCATGTGAGACGCCATAAGCTGTAGTGTGATTTTTGCTTCCAGCATGCACGTACGTGTTTGTCAATCCTCAACACAAACAAAATAGACGACTACTACTATCGTTCGTCCATGAACTGCCGATTACAATAAACACTATTTTCATCTCTGATAATGGCTGATGTAAGCTGAAAGATCAGAAGGGATTAAATAAAGACATGTATCAATATTGTGATTTTCTTTCCTCTTTCAGCGATAATGCTATCAAGCTTATCAGACGATATGAAAAAATTTACAAAACATAAATCAACAAAACTTGTCTATATTATTTAATGAAACATGCATCAATGATAAAATGCTGCCTAAATACACATACACACACACACACATACACACACACACATATATATATATATATATATATATATATGTGTGTGTGTGTGTGTGTGTGTGTGTGTGTGTCTGTGTGTGTGTGTTTATTAGTTAGACAGACAGATACAAATAGTGATTTTTAAAGAAGGCCAACAGACAAATTTACAAAATTGCGAGTTATTCAAAACTCTTTCTCAAATGGAGAAAAGTTTTGCATCAAATAACACACTTTGCACCTAAAACTTTGCAACAATGGCAAAAAAGTAGTCGATTTAATTTCAGAAATTACTTTTACTCAGAAATGGTTATTCCAAATTCTGCACCCACTTGCATTTCAAACAGGAAATTTGCTTGCTACTCTATTTACCTAAAATGTTTTAACTTACAGGACACAACCTTGTCTGAATAAATTTCTTTTTTCTTGTCTTTTAACAAAAAAAAAACTCGAGCATTTATTCCAGTTGCCATTTGCTTTCAGTCACATTTTTGTTTGGTTAATGTAGTCAGTTTGTTGCCCCTTTGCACAAAAATAGTAAAAGAATTGTCTTTAAAAGTTAGAAATAGTCATATTAAATGAAGTGTATATGAAATTTGTCAAAGTCTTTGAATTGTTTATTATGGAAGTAAAAACAGTTGTTCAAAATTGAGGGAAAGGCCTTTCAAGCTCTGATCAAAGCAAGGCTTTTTCAAGATATTATTGGAAATCTCTCAGAAAAAGTTGCAGACAGAAATATCTGAGGTCAGAATCAAAGCAGAAACAAGAAAAACAAAAAAATAACAATGCTACTAATAAAACAACTTCAAATTTAATAGTTATTTTATTAAGACAATTTAAATGTGCATGCGGCTGGGTGGTTAGTGATTCAATTATGAGGCCTAAGTTCAAATCTCACTATGAACTGAAGAGAGGTAACTACATAATATATATGTGACGAGATGATCCTAGGGTGCTAAGAAAAATATTATACTGATTATAGTAATGATAATGATAATATTCGCCATTTGGTTGTAAGGAAACATTTAGCATTCATTGACTGAGAAGCCGGTAATGTTTTCAGTTAATATTTATAAAATTTTCTCTTAAAATATTTTTTTTAGGTAAACAGGTTTCTTAAATCCAAGAGCTTTTATCACTCTTTCCAGTACTGACTGGAGTTTCCATCCAAACCTTTTACGTGAAGTGGTGTTGAATATTATCATCTTGATTCTGCCATGATTTTATTTTTCAGTTTCTATTACTATCCATTTTAGTTGTTTCTGCTGTTGGTAGTTATCAAATGATTTCTTTTATTTGGTACAGTTTTTTGTTTGTAACTCTGTAGCACCAGTTCAGAATTTAAAAAAAAAAACAGATGATCTTCCCTAAGGTTTCATTATTTTGGTTTCATTATTTTCTCTTTCAGTTTCATGTGCTATCCATTTTAGTTCTTTCTGCTCTTGGCAATCATCAACTGATGTGTTCATTTATTTGGTACAGTTCTTTGTTTGTAATTCTTTCAATATTCAAAGAAGGATGATATTTGACAAGGCATTCTGATTTCATTATTTCCTCGATGAATTTCATGTGCTATCCATTTTAGTTGTTGCTGGGGTTGGTTATCATCAACTGATATGGTTTCTTTTATTTGGTACAGTTCTTTGTTTGTAATTCTGTAGCATCAATCCTTTCAATATTCAAAGGAGGATGATCTTTGCCAAGGCATTATGGCTTCATTATTTTCTCTTCAAATTACATGTGCTATCCATTTTAGTTGTTGCTGCTGTTGGTCATCCTCAACTGATATGGTTTCTTTTATTTGGTACAGTTCTTTGTTTGTAATTTTGTAGCATCAATCCTTTCAAAATTCAAAGAAGGATGATCTTTGCCAAGGCATTCTGGCTTCATTATTTTCTCTTCAAATTACATGTGCTATCCATTTTAGTTGTTGCTGCTGTTGGTTATCCTCAACTGATATGGTTTCTTTTATTTGGTACAGTTCTTTGTTTGTAATTCTGTAGCATCAATCCTTTCAATATTCAAAGAAGGATGATCTTTCCCAAGGCATTATGGCTCCATTATTTTCTCTTCAAATTACATGTGCTATCCATTTTAGTTGTTGCTGCTGTTGGTTATCCTCAACTGATATGGTTTCTTTTATTTGGTACAGTTCTTTGTTTGTAATTCTGTAACATCAATCCTTTCAATATTCAAAGAAGGATGATCTTTGCCAAGGCATTCTGGCTTCATTATTTTCTCTTCAAATTACATGTGCTATCCATTTTAGTTGTTGCTGCTGTTGGTTATCCTCAACTGATATGGTTTCTTTTATTTGGAACAATTCTTTGTTTGTAATTCTGTAGCATCAATCCTTTCAATATTCAAAGAAGGATGATCTTTGCCAAGGCATTCTGGCTTCATTATTTTCTCTTCAAATTACATGTGCTATCCATTTTAGTTGTTGCTGCTGTTGGTTATCCTCAACTGATATGGTTTCTTTTATTTGGTACAGTTCTTTGTTTGTAATTCTGTAGCATCAATCCTTTCAATATTCAAAGAAGGATGATCTTTCCCAAGGCATTATGGCTCCATTATTTTCTCTTCAAATTACATGTGCTATCCATTTTAGTTGTTGCTGCTGTTGGTTATCCTCAACTGATATGGTTTCTTTTATTTGGTACAGTTCTTTGTTTGTAATTCTGTAGCATCAATCCTTTCAATATTCAAAGAAGGATGATCTTTGCCAAGGCATTGTGGCTTCATTATTTTCTCTTCAAATTACATAAAAGTATCCATTTTAGTTGTTGCTGCTGTTGGTTATCCTCAACTGATATGGTTTCTTTTATTTGGAACAATTCTTTGTTTGTAATTCTGTAGCATCAATCCTTTCAATATTCAAAGAAGGATGATCTTTTGCCAAGGCATTCTGGCTTCATTATTTTCTCTTCAAATTGCTATGTGCTATCCATTTTAGTTGTTGCTGCTGTTGGTTATCCTCAACTGATATGGTTTCTTTTATTTGGAACAATTCTTTGTTTGTAATTCTGTAGCATCAATCCTTTCAATATTCAAAGAAGGATGATCTTGCCAAGGCAATCTGGCTTCATTATTTTCTCTTCAAATTACATGTGCTATCCATTTTACTTGTTGCTGCTGTTGGTTATCCTCAACTGATATGGTTTCTTTTATTTGGTACAGTTCTTTGCTTGTAATTCTGTAGCATCAATTCTTTCAATATTCAAAGAAGGATGATCTTTGCCAAGGCATCTGGCTTCATTATTTTCTTCAAATACATGTGCTATCCATTTTAGTTGTTGCTGCTGTTGGTTATCCTCAACTGATATGGTTTCTTTTATTTGGTACAGTTCTTTGTTTGTAATTCTGTAGCATCAATCCTTTCAATATTCAAAGAAGGATGATCTTTCCCAAGGCATTATGGCTCCATTATTTTCTCTTCAAATTGCTATGCTATCCATTTTAGTTGTTGCTGCTGTTGGTTATCCTCAACTGATATGGTTTCTTTTATTTGGTACAGTTCTTTGTTTGTAATTCTGTAGCATCAATCCTTTCAATATTCAAAGAAGGATGATCTTTTGCCAAGGCATTCTGGCTTCATTATTTTCTCTTCAAATTACATGTGCTATCCATTTTAGTTGTTGCTGCTGTTGGTTATCCTCAACTGATATGGTTTCTTTTATTTGGAACAATTCTTTGTTTGTAATTCTGTAGCATCAATCCTTTCAATATTCAAATGTTGACATCTCAAAGGCATTCTGGCTTCATTATTTTCTCTTCAAATTACATGTGCTATCCATTTTAGTTGTTGCTGCTGTTGGTTATCCTCAACTGATATGGTTTCTTTTATTTGCTACAGTTCTTTGTTTGTAATTTTGTAGCATCAATCCTTTCAATATTCAAAGGAGGATGATCTTTGCCAAGGCATTATGGCTTCATTATTTTCTCTTCAAATTGTATGTGTTATCCATTTTAGTTGTTGCTGCTGTTGGTCATCCTCAACTGATATGGTTTCTTTTATTTGGTACAGTTCTTTTGTTTGGTAATTCTGTAGCATCAATCCTTTCAATATTCAAAGGAGGATGATACAAGGCATTCTGGCTTCATTATTTCTCTTCAAATTACATGTGCTATCCATTTTAGTTGTTGCTGCTGTTGGTTATCCTCAACTGATATGGTTTCTTTTGATTTGGTACAGTTCTTTGTTTGTAATTCTGTAGCATCAATCCTTTCAATATTCAAAGAAGGATGATCTTTGCCAAGGCATTCTGGCTTCATTATTTTCTTCAAATTACATGGTGCTATCCATTTTAGTTGTTGCTGCTGTTGGTTATCCTCAACTGATATGGCTTCTTTTATTTGGTACAGTTCTTTGTTTGTAATTCTGTAGCATCAATCCTTTCAATATTCAAAGAAGGATGATCTTTCCCAAGGCATTATGGCTTCATTATTTTCTCTTCAAATTACATGTGCTATCCATTTTACTTGTTGCTGCTGTTGGTTATCCTCAACTGATATGGTTTCTTTTATTTGGTACAGTTCTTTGTTTGTAATTCTGTAGCATCAATCCTTTCAATATTCAAAGAAGGATGATCTTTCCCAAGGCATTATGGCTCCATTATTTTCTTCAAATTACATGTGCTATCCATTTTGTTGTTGCTGCTGTTGGTTATCCTCAACTGATATGGTTTCTTTTATTTGGTACAGTTCTTTGTTTGTAATTCTGTAGCATCAATCCTTTCAATATTCAAAGAAGGATGATCTTTGCCAAGGCATTCTGGCTTCATTATTTTCTTTCAAATTACATGTGCTATCCATTTTAGTTGTTGCCAAGGTTGATCTCAACTGATATGGTTTCTTTTATTTGGAACAATTCTTTGTTTGTAATTCTGTAGCATCAATCCTTTCAATATTCAAAGAAGGATGATCTTTGCCAAGGCATTCTGGCTTCATTATTTTCTTCAAATTACATGTGCTATCCATTTTAGTTGTTGCTGCTAAGTTGGTTATCCTCAACTGATATGGTTTCTTTTATTTGCTACAGTTCTTTGTTTGTAATTTTGTAGCATCAATCCTTTCAATATTCAAAGGAGGATGATCTTTTGCCAAGGCATTATGGCTTCATTATTTTCTCTTCAAATTACATGTGCTATCCATTTTAGTTGTTGCTGCTGTTGGTCATCCTCAACTGATATGGTTTCTTTCTATTTGGTACAGTTATTTGTTTGCAATTCTGTAGCATCAATCCTTTCAATATTCAAAGGAGGATGATCTTTGCCAAGGCATTCTGGCTTCATTATTTTCTCTTCAAATTACATGTGCTATCCATTTTAGTTGTTGCTGCTGTTGGTTATCCTCAACTGATATGGTTTCTTTTATTTGGTACAGTTCTTTGTTTGTAATTCTGTAGCATCAATCCTTTCAATATTCAAAGAAGGATGATCTTTGCCAAGGCATTCTGGCTTCATTATTTTCTCTTCAAATTACATGTGCTATCCATTTTAGTTGTTGCTGCTGTTGGTTATCCTCAACTGATATGGTTTCTTTTATTTGGTACAGTTCTTTGTTTGTAATTCTGTAGCATCAATCCTTTCAATATTCAAAGAAGGATGATCTTTCCCAAGGCATTATGGCGCCATTATTTTCTCTTCAAATTACATGTGCTATCCATTTTACTTGTTGCTGCTGTTGGTTATCCTCAACTGATATGGTTTCTTTTATTTGGTACAGTTCTTTGTTTGTAATTCTGTAGCATCAATCCTTTCAATATTCAAAGAAGGATGATCTTTGCCAAGGCATTCTGGCTTCATTATTTTCTCTTCAAATTACATGTGCTATCCATTTTAGTTGTTGCTGCTGTTGGTTATCCTCAACTGATATGGTTTCTTTTATTTGGTACAGTTCTTTGTTTGTAATTCTGTAGCATCAATCCTTTCAATATTCAAAGAAGGATGATCTTTGCCAAGGCATTCTGGCTTCATTATTTTCTCTTCAAATTACATGTGCTATCCATTTTAGTTGTTGCTGCTGTTGGTTATCCTCAACCGATATGGTTTCTTTTATTTGGAACAATTCTTTGTTTGTAATTATGTAGCATCAATACTTTCCAATATTCAAAGAAGGATGATCTTTGCCAAGGCATTCTGGCTTTAGTATTTTCCTTCAAATTACATGTGCTATCCATTTGATTGTTGCTGTTGGTTATCCTCATAATGATATGGTTTCTTTTATTATACAGTTCTTTGTTTGTAATTTTTGTAGCATCAATCCTTTCAATATTCAAGGAGGATGATCTTTGCCAGTACATTATGGCTTCATTATTTTCTCTTCAAATTACATGTGCTATCCATTTTAGTTGTTGCTGCTGTTGGTCATCCTCAACTGATATGGTTTCTTTTTTTATTTGGTACAGTTCTTTGTTTGCAATTCTGTAGCATCAATCCTTTTCAATATTCAAAGGAGGGATGATCTTTGCCAAGGCATTCTGGCTTCATTATTTTCTCTGGGAAATTACATGTGCTATCCATTTTAGTTGTTGCTGCTGTTGGTTATCCTCAACTGATATGGTTTTCTTTTATTGGTACAGTTCTTTGTTTGTAGTTACTTAGCATCAATCCTTTCAATAGTATTCAAAGAGGATGATCTTTGCCTTCAGTATTCTGGCTTCATTATTTTCTCTTCAAATTACATGTGCTATCCATTTTAGTTGTTGCTGCTGTTGGTTATCTCAACTGATGGTTCTTTTCTTTAGTACAGTTCTTTGTTTGTAAATTCTTAGCATCAATCTTTCAGTATTCAAGGATGATCTTTCCCAAAGACATTATGGCTCCATTATTTTCTCTTCAAATTACATGTGCTATCCATTTACTTATGTTGCTGCTGTTGGTTATCCTCAACTGATATGGTTTCTTTTATTTGGTACAGTTCTTTGTTTGTAATTCTGTAGCATCAATCCTTTTAATATTCAAAGGATGATCTTTGCCAAGGCATTCTGGCTTCATTATTTTCTCTTCAAATTACATGTGCTATCCATTTTAGTTGTGCTGTTGGTTATCCTCAACAAGTATGGTTTCTTTTATTTGGTACAGTTCTTTGTTTGTAATTCGTAGCATCAATCCTTTCAATATTCAAAGAGGATGATCTTTCCCAGAGGCTGACCTTGACAAAATTTATTTTCTCTTCAAATTCTGTAATGCTGTCTGTTGCTTTGATTGTTGCTGCTGTTGGTTATCCTCAACTGATATGGTTTCTTTTTATTGGTACAGTTCTTTGTTTGTAATTCTGTGCTTTATCGTCCTTTCAAATATTCAAGAAGGATGATCTTTGCCAAGGCATTCTGGCCATTATTTTCTCTTCAAATTACATGTGCTATCCATTTAGTTGTTGCTTATTTGGTTTATCCTCAACTGATATGGTTTGCCTTTTATTTGGAACAATTCTTTGTTTGTAATTCTGTAGCAATCCTTTGCCAGTATTCAAAGAAGGATGATCTTTTGCAAACTGATCATTCGGCTTCATTATTTTCTCCTTAATTCCACTGTGCTATCCATTTGAATTTGTTGCTGCTGTTTGGTTTGTCTATGGCCATGATATGGTTTCTTTTATTTACAGTTCTTTGTTTTGTAATTTTGCAGCATCAATCTCAATATTCAAAGGGAGGATGATCTTTGCCAAGGCATTATGGCTTCATTATTTTCTCTTCAAATTACATATTGCTATCCATTTTAGTTGTTGCTTACTCGTTAAATATAACTGATATGGTTTCTTTTATTTAATTTTTGGTCTTTGTTTTGCAATTCTGTAGCATCAATCCTTTTTCAATATTCAGGGAGGATGATCTTTGCCAAGGCATTCTGGCTTCATTATTTTCTCTTCAAATTACATATTGCTATCCATTTTAGTTGTTGCTGCTGTTGGTTATCCTCAACTGATATGGTTTCTTTTTTATTGGTACAGTTTGCTTTGTTTGTAATTCTGTAGCATCAATCCTTTCAATATTCAAAGAAGGATGATCTTTGCCAAGGCATTGTGGCTTCATTATTTTCTCTTCAAATTACATGTGCTAGCTTTAGGTGTTTGCTGCTGTTGGTTATCCTCAACTGATATGGTTTCTTTATTTAGTACAGTTCTTTGTTTGTAATTCTCCTTAGCATCAATCCTTTCAATATTCAAAAGAAGGATAGTCTTTCTGACATTATAGCTCCATTATTTTCTCTTCAAATTACATGTGCTATCCATTTTAGTTGTTGCTGCTGTTGGTTGTCATCAATGATATGGTTTCTTTTATTTGGTACAGTTCTTTGTTTTGTACATTCTGTAACATCAATCCTTTCAATATTGAAAGAAAGGATGATGGAGCATTATGGCTTCATTATTTTCTCTTCAATTCATGTACTGTGTTTAGTTGTTGCTGCTGTTGGTTATCCTCAACTGATATGGTTTCTTTTATTTGGAACAATTCTTTGTTTGTAATTCTATGTGCTTATCAATCCTTTCAATATTCAAAGGATATTGATCTTTGCCAGTGAATTTCTGGCTTCATTATTTCTCTTTAAATTATGCTGTCATTTTAGTTGTTGCTGCTGTTGGTTGTCATCAACGTGATATGGTTTCTTTATTTGCTAGTTCTTTGTGCATGGTACGTAGCATCAATCTCAATATTCAAGGAGGATGATCTTTGCCAAGGCATTAGGGCTTCATTATTTTCTCTTCAAATTACATGTGCTATCCATTTTAGTTGTTGCTGCTGTTGGTCATCCTCAACTGATATGGTTTCTTTTATTTGGTACAGTTCTTTGTTTGCAATTCTGTAGCATCAATCCTTTCAATATTCAAAGGAGGATGATCTTTGCCAAGGCATTCTGGCTTCATTATTTTCTCTTCAAATTACATGTGCTATCCATTTTAGTTGTTGCTGCTGTTGGTTATCCTCAACTGATATGGTTTCTTTTATTTGGTACAGTTCTTTGTTTGTAATTCTGTAGCATCAATCCTTTCAATATTCAAAGAAGGATGATCTTTGCCAAGGCATTGTGGCTTCATTATTTTCTCTTCAAATTACATGTGCTATCCATTTTAGTTGTTGCTGCTGTTGGTTATCCTCAACTGATATGGTTTCTTTTATTTGGTACAGTTCTTTGTTTGTAATTCTGTAGCATCAATCCTTTCAATATTCAAAGAAGGATGATCTTTCCCAAGGCATTATGGCTCCATTATTTTCTCTTCAAATTACATGTGCTATCCATTTTAGTTGTTGCTGCTGTTGGTTATCCTCAACTGATATGGTTTCTTTTATTTGGTACAGTTCTTTGCTTGTAATTCTGTAACATCAATCCTTTCAATATTGAAAGAAGGATGATCTTTGCCAAGGCATTATGGCTTCATTATTTTCTCTTCAAATTACATGTGCTATCCATTTTAGTTGTTGCTGCTGTTGGTTATCCTCAACTGATATGGTTTCTTTTATTTGGAACAATTCTTTGTTTGTAATTCTGTAGCATCAATCCTTTCAATATTCAAAGAAGGATGATCTTTGCCAAGGCATTCTGGCTTCATTATTTTCTCTTCAAATTACATGTGCTATCCATTTTAGTTGTTGCTGCTGTTGGTTATCCTCAACTGATATGGTTTCTTTTATTTGGTACAGTTCTTTGTTTGTAATTCTGTAGCATCAATCCTTTCAATATTCAAAGAAGGATGATCTTTGCCAATGGCATTATGGCTTCATTATTTTCTCTTCAAATTACATGTGCTATCCATTTTAGTTGTTGCTGCTGTTGGTTATCCTCAACTGATATGGTTTCTTTTATTTGGTACAGTTCTTTGTTTGTAATTCTGTAGCATCAATCCTTTCAATATTCAAAGAAGGATGATCTTTCCCAAGGCATTATGGCTCCATTATTTTCTCTTCAAATTACATGTGCTATCCATTTTAGTTGTTGCTGCTGTTGGTTATCCTCAACTGATATGGTTTCTTTTATTTGGAACAATTCTTTGTTTGTAATTCTGTAGCATCAATCCTTTCAATATTCAAAGAAGGATGATCTTTGCCAAGGCATGCTGGCTTCATTATTTTCTCTTCAAATTACATGTGCTATCCATTTTAGTTGTTGCTGCTGTTGGTTATCCTCAACTGATATGGTTTCTTTTATTTGGAACAATTCTTTGTTTGTAATTCTGTAGCATCAATCCTTTCAATATTCAAAGAAGGATGATCTTTGCCAAGGCATTCTGGCTTCATTATTTTCTCTTCAAATTACATGTGCTATCCATTTTAGTTGTTGCTGCTGTTGGTTATCCTCAACTGATATGGTTTCTTTTATTTGGTACAGTTCTTTGTTTGTAATTCTGTAGCATCAATCCTTTCAATATTCAAAGAAGGATGATCTTTCCCAAGGCATTATGGCTCCATTATTTTCTCTTCAAATTACATGTGCTATCCATTTTAGTTGTTGCTGCTGTTGGTTATCCTCAACTGATATGGTTTCTTTTATTTGGTACAGTTCTTTGTTTGTAATTCTGTAGCATCAATCCTTTCAATATTCAAAGAAGGATGATCTTTGCCAAGGCATTCTGACTTCATTATTTTCTTCAAATTACATGTGCTATCCATTTTAGTTGTTGCTGCTGTTGGTTATCCTCAACTGATATGGTTTCTTTTATTTGGAACAATTCTTTGTTTGTAATTCTGTAGCATCAATCCTTTCAATATTCAAAGAAGGATGATCTTTGCCAAGGCATTCTGGCTTCATTATTTTCTCTTCAAATTACATGTGCTATCCATTTTAGTTGTTGCTGCTGTTGGTTATCCTCAACTGATATGGTTTCTTTTATTTGGAACAATTCTTTGTTTGTAATTCTGTAGCATCAATCCTTTCAATATTCAAAGAAGGATGATCTTTGCCAAGGCATTCTGGCTTCATTATTTTCTCTTCAAATTACATGTGCTATCCATTTTACTTGTTGCTGCTGTTGGTTATCCTCAACTGATATGGTTTCTTTTATTTGGAACAATTCTTTGTTTGTAATTCTGTAGCATCAATCCTTTCAATATTGAAAGAAGGATGATCTTTGCCAAGGCATTCTGGCTTCATTATTTTCTCTTCAAATTATATGTGCTGTCCATTTTAGTTGTTGCTGCTGTTGGTTATCCTCAACTGATATGGTTTCTTTTATTTGGAACAATTCTTTGTTTGTAATTCTGTAGCATCAATCCTTTCAATATTCAAAGAAGGATGATCTTTGCCAAGGCATTCTGGCTTCATTATTTTCTCTTCAAATTACATGTGCTATCCATTTTACTTGTTGCTGCTGTTGGTTATCCTCAACTGATATGGTTTCTTTTATTTGGTACAGTTCTTTGTTTGTAATTCTGTAGCATCAATCCTTTCAATATTCAAAGAAGGATGATCTTTGCCAAGGCATTCTGGCTTCATTATTTTCTCTTCAAATTACATGTGCTATCCATTTTAGTTGTTGCTGCTGTTGGTTATCCTCAACTGATATGGTTTCTTTTATTTGGTACAGTTCTTTGTTTGTAATTCTGTAGCATCAAACCTTTCAATATTCAAAGAAGGATGATCTTTCCCAAGGCATTATGGCTGCATTATTTTCTCTTCAAATTACATGTGCTATCCATTTTAGTTGTTGCTGCTGTTGGTTATCCTCAACTGATATGGTTTCTTTTATTTGGTACAGTTCTTTGTTTGTAATTCTGTAGCATCAATCCTTTCAATATTCAAAGAAGGATGATCTTTGCCAAGGCATTCTGGCTTCATTATTTTCTCTTCAAATTACATGTGCTATCCATTTTAGTTGTTGCTGCTGTTGGTTATCCTCAACTGATATGGTTTCTTTTATTTGGTACAGTTCTTTGTTTGTAATTCTGTAGCATCAAACCTTTCAATATTCAAAGAAGGATGATCTTTCCCAAGGCATTATGGCTGCATTATTTTCTCTTCAAATTACATGTGCTATCCATTTTAGTTGTTGCTGCTGTTGGTTATCCTCAACTGATATGGTTTCTTTTATTTGGTACAGTTCTTTGTTTGTAATTCTGTAGCATCAATCCTTTCAATATTCAAAGAAGGATGATCTTTGCCAAGGCATTCTGGCTTCATTATTTTCTCTTCAAATTACATGTGTTATCCATTTTAGTTGTTGCTGCTGTTGGTTATCCTCAACTGATATGGTTTCTTTTATTTGGTACAGTTCTTTGTTTGTAATTCTGTAGCATCAAACCTTTCAATATTCAAAGAAGGATGATCTTTCCCAAGGCATTATGGCTGCATTATTTTCTCTTCAAATTACATGTGCTATCCATTTTAGTTGTTGCTGCTGTTGGTTATCCTCAACTGATATGGTTTCTTTTATTTGGTACAGTTCTTTGTTTGTAATTCTGTAGCATCAATCCTTTCAATATTCAAAGAAGGATGATCTTTGCCAAGGCATGCTGGCTTCATTATTTTCTCTTCAAATTACATGTGCTATCCATTTTAGTTGTTGCTGCTGTTGGTTATCCTCAACTGATATGGTTTCTTTTATTTGGAACAATTCTTTGTGTGTAATTCTGTAGCATCAATCCTTTCAATATTCAAAGAAGGATGATCTTTGCCAAGGCATTCTGGCTTCATTATTTTCTCTTCAAATTACATGTGCTATCCATTTTAGTTGTTGCTGCTGTTGGTTATCCTCAACTGATATGGTTTCTTTTATTTGGTACAGTTCTTTGTTTGTAATTCTGTAGCATCAATCCTTTCAATATTCAAAGAAGGATGATCTTTGCCAAGGCATTCTGGCTTCATTATTTTCTCTTCAAATTACATGTGCTATCCATTTTAGTTGTTGCTGCTGTTGGTTATCCTCAACTGATATGGTTTCTTTTATTTGGTACAGTTCTTTGTTTGTAATTCTGTAGCATCAATCCTTTCAATATTCAAAGAAGGATGATCTTTGCCAAGGCATTCTGGCTTCATTATTTTCTCTTCAAATTACATGTGCTATCCATTTTAGTTGTTGCTGCTGTTGGTTATCCTCAACTGATATGGTTTCTTTTATTTGGTACAGTTCTTTGTTTGTAATTCTGTAGCATAAATCCTTTCAATATTCAAAGAAGGATGATCTTTCCCAAGGCATTATGGCTCCATTATTTTCTCTTCAAATTACATGTGCTATCCATTTTAGTTGTTGCTGCTGTTGGTTATCCTCAACTGATATGGTTTCTTTTATTTGGTACAGTTCTTTGTTTGTAATTCTGTAGCATCAATCCTTTCAATATTCAAAGAAGGATGATCTTTGCCAAGGCATTATGGCTCCATTATTTTCTCTTCAAATTACATGTGCTATCCATTTTAGTTGTTGCTGCTGTTGGTTATCCTCAACTGATATGGTTTCTTTTATTTGGTACAGTTCTTTGTTTGTAATTCTGTAGCATAAATCCTTTCAATATTCAAAGAAGGATGATCTTTCCCAAGGCATTATGGCTCCATTATTTTCTCTTCAAATTACATGTGCTATCCATTTTAGTTGTTGCTGCTGTTGGTTATCCTCAACTGATATGGTTTCTTTTATTTGGTACAGTTCTTTGTTTGTAATTCTGTAGCATAAATCCTTTCAATATTCAAAGAAGGATGATCTTTCCCAAGGCATTATGGCTCCATTATTTTCTCTTCAAATTACATGTGCTATCCATTTTAGTTGTTGCTGCTGTTGGTTATCCTCAACTGATATGGTTTCTTTTATTTGGTACAGTTCTTTGTTTGTAATTCTGTAGCATAAATCCTTTCAATATTCAAAGAAGGATGATCTTTCCCAAGGCATTCTGGCTTCATTATTTTCTCTTCAAATTACATGTGCTATCCATTTTAGTTGTTGCTGCTGTTGGTTATCCTCAACTGATATGGTTTCTTTTATTTGGTACAGTTCTTTGTTTGTAATTCTGTAGCATCAATCCTTTCAATATTCAAAGAAGGATGATCTTTCCCAAGGCATTATGGCTCCATTATTTTCTCTTCAAATTACATGTGCTATCCATTTTAGTTGTTGCTGCTGTTGGTTATCCTCAACTGATATGGTTTCTTTTATTTGGTACAGTTCTTTGTTTGTAATTCTGTAGCATCAATCCTTTCAATATTCAAAGAAGGATGATCTTTGCCAAGGCATTCTGGCTTCATTATTTTCTCTTCAAATTACATGTGCTATCCATTTAATTGTTGCTGCTGTTGGTTATCATAATGATATGGTTTCTTTTATTTGGTACAGTTCTTCTTTTTGTAATTCTGTAGCATCAATCCCTTTCAGCCATTTAAAGAAAGGATGATCTTTGCCAAGGCATTCTGGCTTCATTATTTTCTCTTCAAATTACATGTGCTATCCATTTTAGTTGTTGCTGCTGTTGGTTATCCTCAACTGATAGTTCTTATTTGGTACAGTTCTTTGTTTGTAATTCTGTAGCATAAATCCTTTCTCAATAGTGAAGATGATCTTTCCCAAGGCACATTATAGCTCCATTATTTTCTCTTCAAATTGTATGCTATCCATTTGGTTGTTGCTGCTGTTGGTTATCCTCAACTGATATGGTTTCTTTTATTGGTACAGTTCTTTGTTTGTAATTCTGTAGCATCAATCCTTTCAATATTCAAAGAAGATGATCTTTGCCAAGGCATTCTGGCTTCATTATTTTTCTCTTCAAATTATGTGCTATCCATTTTAGTTGTTGCTGCTGTTGGTTATCCTCAACTGATATGGTTTCTTTTATTTGGAACAATTCTTTGTTTGTAATTCTGTAGCATCAATCAATATTCAAAGAGGTTGATCTTTGCCAAGGCATTCTGGCTTCATTGGTTTCTCTTCAAATTACATGTGCTATCCATTTTTACTTGTTGCTGCTGTTGGTTATCCTCAACTGATATGGTTTTCTTTTATTTGGTACAGTTCTTTGTTTGTGGTCTGTGGCATCAATCCTTTCAATATTCCAAGAAAGGATGATCTTTGCCAAGACATTCTGGCTTCCTTATTTTCTCTTCAAATTACATGTGCTATCCATTTTAGTTGTTGCTGCTGTTGGTTATCCTCAACTGATATGGTTTCTTTTATTTGGAACAATTCTTTGTTTGTAATTCTGTAGCATCAATCCTTTCAATATTCAAAGAAGGATGATCTTTGCCAAGGCATTCTGGCTTCATTATTTTCTCTTCAAATTACATGTGCTATCCATTTTAGTTGTTGCTGCTGTTGGTTATCCTCAACTGATATGGTTTCTTTTATTTGCTACAGTTCTTTGTTTGTAATTCTATGCTCAATCCTTTCAATATTCAAAGGAGGATGATCTTTGCCAAGGCATTATGGCTTCATTATTTTCTCTTCAAATTACATGTGCTATCCATTTTAGTTGTTGCTGCTGTTGGTTATCCTCAACTGATATGGTTTCTTTTATTTGGTACAGTTCTTTGTTTGTAATTCTGTAGCATCAATCCTTTCAATATTCAAAGAAGGGTGATCTTTGCCAAGGCATTCTGGCTTCATTATTTTCACTTCAAATTACATGTGCTATCCATTTTAGTTGTTGCTGCTGTTGGTTATCCTCAACTGATATGGTTTCTTTTATTTGGAACAATTCTTTGTTTGTAATTCTGTAGCATCAATCCTTTCAGCCATGAAAGAAGGATGATCTTTGCCAGTATTCTGGCTTCATTATTTTCTCTTCAAATTACATGTGCTATCCATTTTACTTGTTGCTGCTGTTGGTTATCCTCAACTGATATGGTTTCTTTTATTTGGAACAATTCTTTGTTTGTAATTCTGTAGCATCTAATCTAACTCAATATTGAAAGAAGGATGATCTTTGCCAAGGCATTCTGGCTTCATTATTTTCTCTTCAAATTATATGTGCTGTCCATTTTAGTTGTTGCTGCTGTTGGTTATCCTCAACTGATATGGTTTCTTTTATTTGGAACAATTCTTTGTTTGTAATTCTGTAGCATCAATCCTTTCAATATTCAAAGTGATCTTTGCCAAAGGCATTCTGGCTTCATTTTTCTCTTCAGAATTACATGTGCTATCCATTTCTTGTTGCTGTTGGTTATCCTCAACTGATATGGTTTCTTTTATTTGGTACAGTTCTTTGTTTGTAATTCTGTAGCATCAATCTATTTTCAATATATTCCAAAGAAGGATGATCTTTGCCAGGCATTCTGGCTTCATTATTTTTCTCTTCAAATTACATGTGCTATCCATTTTAGTTGTTGCTGCTGTTGGTTATCCTCAACTGATATGGTTTCTTTTTATTTGGTACAGTTCTTTGTTTGTAATTCTGCTTTGTAGCATCAAACCTTTCAATATTCAAAGAAGGATGATCTTTCCAAGGCATTATGGCTGCATTATTTTCTCTTCCAAGTACATGTGCTATCCATTTTAGTTGTTGCTGCTGTTGGTTATCCTCAACTGATATGGTTTCTTTTATTTTTAATTTACAGTTCTTTGTTTGTAATTCTGTAGCATCAATCCTTTCAATATTCAAAGAAGGATGATCTTTGCCAAGGCATTCTGGCTTCATTATTTTCTCTTCAAATTACATGTTGTATCCATTTTAGTTGTTGCTGCTGTTGGTTATCCTCAACTGATATGGTTTTCTTTTATTTGGTACAGTTCTTTGTTTGTAATTCTGTAGCATCAAACCTTTCAATATTCAAAGAAGGATGATCTTTCCCAAGGCATTATGGCTGCATTATTTTCTCTTCAAATTATGTGCTATCCATTTTAGTTGTTGCTGCTGTTGGTTATCTCAACTGATGGTTTCTTTATTTGGTACAGTTCTTTGTTTGTAATTCTGTATCAATCCTTTCAATATTCAAAGAAGGATGATCTTTGCCAAGGCATTCTGGCTTCATTATTTTCTCTTCAAATTACATGTATTTATCCATTTTAGTTGTTGCTGCTGTTGGTTATCCTCAACTGATATGGTTTCTTTTATTTGGTACAGTTCTTTGTTTTGAATTACTGCTTTGTAGCATCAAACCTTTCAATATTCAAAGAAGGATGATCTTTCCCAAAGGCATTATAGCTGCATTATTTTCTCTTCCAAATTATGTGCTATCCATTTAGTTGTTGCTGTTGGTTATCCTCAACTTTGATATGGTTTCTTTTATTTGGTACAGTTCTTTGTTTGTAATTCTGTAGCATCAATCCTTTCAATATTCAAAGAAGGATGATCTTTGCCAAGGCATGCTGGCTTCATTATTTTCTCTTCAAATTACATGTGCTATCCATTTTAGTTGTTGCTGCTGTTGGTTATCCTCAACTGATATAGTTTCTTTTATTTGGAACAATTCTTTGTGTGTAATTCTGTAGCATCAATCCTTTCAATATTCAAAGAGAAGGATGATCTTTGCCAAGGCATTCTGGCCATTATTTTCTCTTCAAATTACATGTACTATCCATTTTAGTTGTTGCTGCTGTTGGTTATCCTCCTTTGATATGGTTTCTTTTATTGGTACAGTTCTTTGTTGTAATTCTGTAGCATCAATCCTTTTCAATATTCAAAGAAGGATGATCTTTGCAAGGCATTTCTGGCTTCATTATTTCTCTTCAAATTGTGTATATCCATTTTAGTTGTTGCTGCTGTTGGTTATCTACTCCCAACTGATATGGTTTCTTTTATTTGGTACAGTTCTTTGTTTGTAATTCTGTAGCATCAATCCTTTCAATATTCAAAGAAGGATGATCTTTACCAAGGTATTCTGGCTTCATTATTTTCTCTTCAAATTACATGCCTCCATTTTGGTTGTTGCTGCTGTTTGGTTATCCTCAACTGATATGGTTTCTTTTATTTGGTACAGTTCTTTGTTTGTAATTCTGTAGCATAAATCCTTTTCAATATTCAAAAGGATGATCTTTCCCAAGGCATTATGGCTCCATTATTTTCTCTTCAAATTACATGTGCTATCCATTTTAGTTGTTGCTGCTGTTGGTTATCCTCAACTGATATGGTTTCTTTTATTTGGTACAGTTCTTTGTTTGTAATTCTGCAGCATCAATCCTTTCAATATTCAAGATGATCTTTGCCAAGGCATTATGGCTCCATTATTTCTCTTCAAATTACATGTGCTATCCATTTTAGTTGTTGCTGCTGTTGGTTATCCTCAACTGATATGGTTTCTTTTATTGGTACAGTTCTTTGTTTGTAATTCTGTAGCATAAATCCTTTCAATATTCAAAGAAGAATGATCTTTCCCAAGGCATTATGGCTCCATTATTTTCTCTTCAAATTACATGTGCTATCTACATTTTAGTTGTTGCTGCTGTTGGTTATCCTCAGCTGATATGGTTTCTTTTATTGTTAGTACAGTTCTTTGTTTGTAATTCTGTAGCATAAATCCTTTCAATATTCAAAGAAGGATAATCTTTCCCAAGGCATTATGGCTCCATTATTTTCTCTTCAAATTACATGTGTCCATTTTAGTTGTTGCTGCTGTTGGTTATCCTCAACTGATATGGTTTCTTTTATTTGGTACAGTTCTTTGTTTGTAATTCTGTAGCATAAATCCTTTCAATATTCATAAAAGAAGGATGATCTTTCCCAAGGCATTCTGGCTTCATTATTTTCTCTTCAAAATTACATGTGCTATCCATTTTAGTTGTTGCTGCTGTTGGTTATCCTCAACTGATATGGTTTCTTTTATTTGGTACAGTTCTTTGTTTGTAATTCTGTAGCATCAATCCTTTCAATATTCAAAGAAGAAGGATGATCTTTCCCAAGGCATTATGGCTCCATTATTTTTCTCTTCAAATTACATGTGCTATCCATTTTAGTTGTTGCTGCTGTTGGTTATCCTCAACTGATATGGTTTCTTTTATTTGGTACAGTTCTTTGTTTGTAATTCTGCTGGCATCAATCCTTTCAATATTCAAGAGAAGGATGATCTTTTAGCAGCGACATTCTGGCTTCCATTATTTTCTCTTCAAATTATGTGCTATCCATTTAATTGTTGCTGCTGTTGGTTATCCTCAACTGATATGGTTTCTTTTATTTGGTACAGTTCTTTGTTTGTAATTCTGTAGCATCAATCCTTTCAATATTCAAAGAAGGATGATCTTTGCCAAGGCATTCTGGCTTCATTATTTTCTCTTCAAATTACATGTGCTATCCATTTTAGTTGTTGCTGCTGTTGGTTATCCTCAACTGATATGGTTTCTTTTATTTGGTACAGTTCTTTGTTTGTAATTCTGTAGCATAAATCCTTTCAATATTCAAAGAAGGATGATCTTTCCCAAGGCATTATGGCTCCATTATTTTCTCTTCAAATTACATGTGCTATCCATTTTAGTTGTTGCTGCTGTTGGTTATCCTCAACTGATATGGTTTCTTTTATTTGGTACAGTTCTTTGTTTGTAATTCTGTAGCATCAATCCTTTCAATATTCAAAGAAGGATGATCTTTGCCAAGGCATTCTGGCTTCATTATTTTCTCTTCAAATTACATGTGCTATCCATTTTAGTTGTTGCTGCTGTTGGTTATCCTCAACTGATATGGTTTCTTTTATTTGGAACAATTCTTTGTTTGTAATTCTGTAGCATCAATCCTTTCAATATTCAAAGAAGGTTGATCTTTGCCAAGGCATTCTGGCTTCATTAGTTTCTCTTCAAATTACATGTGCTATCCATTTTACTTGTTGCTGCTGTTGGTTATCCTCAACTGATATGGTTTCTTTTATTTGGTACAGTTCTTTGTTTGTAATTCTGTAGCATCAATCCTTTCAATATTCAAAGAAGGATGATCTTTGCCAAGGCATTCTGGCTTCATTATTTTCTCTTCAAATTACATGTGCTATCCATTTTAGTTGTTGCTGCTGTTGGTTATCCTCAACTGATATGGTTTCTTTTATTTGGAACAATTCTTTGTTTGTAATTCTGTAGCATCAATCCTTTCAATATTCAAAGAAGGATGATCTTTGCCAAGGCATTCTGGCTTCATTATTTTCTCTTCAAATTACATGTGCTATCCATTTTAGTTGTTGCTGCTGTTGGTTATCCTCAACTGATATGGTTTCTTTTATTTGCTACAGTTCTTTGTTTGTAATTCTGTAGCATCAATCCTTTCAATATTCAAAGGAGGATGATCTTTGCCAAGGCATTATGGCTTCATTATTTTCTCTTCAAATTACATGTGCTATCCATTTTAGTTGTTGCTGCTGTTGGTTATCCTCAACTGATATGGTTTCTTTTATTTGGTACAGTTCTTTGTTTGTAATTCTGTAGCATCAATCCTTTCAATATTCAAAGAAGGATGATCTTTGCCAAGGCATTCTGGCTTCATTATTTTCACTTCAAATTACATGTGCTATCCATTTTAGTTGTTGCTGCTGTTGGTTATCCTCAACTGATATGGTTTCTTTTATTTGGAACAATTCTTTGTTTGTAATTCTGTAGCATCAATCCTTTCAATATTGAAAGAAGGATGATCTTTGCCAAGGCATTCTGGCTTCATTATTTTCTCTTCAAATTACATGTGCTATCCATTTTAGTTGTTGCTGCTGTTGGTTATCCTCAACTGATATGGTTTCTTTTATTTGGAACAATTCTTTGTTTGTAATTCTGTAGCATCAATCCTTTCAATATTCAAAGAAGGATGATCTTTGCCAAGGCATTCTGGCTTCATTATTTTCTCTTCAAATTACATGTGCTATCCATTTTAGTTGTTGCTGCTGTTGGTTATCCTCAACTGATATGGTTTCTTTTATTTGGTACAGTTCTTTGTTTGTAATTCTGTAGCATCAATCCTTTCAATATTCAAAGAAGGATGATCTTTGCCAAGGCATTCTGGCTTCATTATTTTCTCTTCAAATTACATGTGCTATCCATTTTAGTTGTTGCTGCTGTTGGTTATCCTCAACTGATATGGTTTCTTTTATTTGGTACAGTTCTTTGTTTGTAATTCTGTAGCATCAATCCTTTCAATATTCAAAGAAGGATGATCTTTGCCAAGGCATTCTGGCTTCATTATTTTCTCTTCAAATTACATGTGCTATCCATTTTAGTTGTTGCTGCTGTTGGTTATCCTCAACTGATATGGTTTCTTTTATTTGGAACAATTCTTTGTTTGTAATTCTGTAGCATCAATCCTTTCAATATTCAAAGAAGGATGATCTTTGCCAAGGCATTCTGGCTTCATTATTTTCTCTTCAAATTACATGTGCTATCCATTTTAGTTGTTGCTGCTGTTGGTTATCCTCAACTGATATGGTTTCTTTTATTTGCTACAGTTCTTTGTTTGTAATTCTGTAGCATCAATCCTTTCAATATTCAAAGAAGGATGATCTTTGCCAAGGCATTCTGGCTTCATTATTTTCTCTTCAAATTACATGTGCTATCCATTTTAGTTGTTGCTGCTGTTGGTTATCCTCAACTGATATGGTTTCTTTTATTTGGTACAGTTCTTTGTTTGTAATTCTGTAGCATCAAACCTTTCAATATTCAAAGAAGGATGATCTTTCCCAAGGCATTATGGCTGCATTATTTTCTCTTCAAATTACATGTGCTATCCATTTTAGTTGTTGCTGCTGTTGGTTATCCTCAACTGATATGGTTTCTTTTATTTGGTACAGTTCTTTGTTTGTAATTCTGTAGCATCAATCCTTTCAATATTCAAAGAAGGATGATCTTTGCCAAGGCATGCTGGCTTCATTATTTTCTCTTCAAATTACATGTGCTATCCATTTTAGTTGTTGCTGCTGTTGGTTATCCTCAACTGATATGGTTTCTTTTATTTGGAACAATTCTTTGTGTGTAATTCTGTAGCATCAATCCTTTCAATATTCAAAGAAGGATGATCTTTGCCAAGGCATTCTGGCTTCATTATTTTCTCTTCAAATTACATGTGCTATCCATTTTAGTTGTTGCTGCTGTTGGTTATCCTCAACTGATATGGTTTCTTTTATTTGCTACAGTTCTTTGTTTGTAATTCTGTAGCATCAATCCTTTCAATATTCAAAGAAGGATGATCTTTGCCAAGGCATTCTGGCTTCATTATTTTCTCTTCAAATTACATGTGCTATCCATTTTAGTTGTTGCTGCTGTTGGTTATCCTCAACTGATATGGTTTCTTTTATTTGGTACAGTTCTTTGTTTGTAATTCTGTAGCATCAAACCTTTCAATATTCAAAGAAGGATGATCTTTCCCAAGGCATTATGGCTGCATTATTTTCTCTTCAAATTACATGTGCTATCCATTTTAGTTGTTGCTGCTGTTGGTTATCCTCAACTGATATGGTTTCTTTTATTTGGTACAGTTCTTTGTTTGTAATTCTGTAGCATCAAACCTTTCAATATTCAAAGAAGGATGATCTTTCCCAAGGCATTATGGCTGCATTATTTTCTCTTCAAATTACATGTGCTATCCATTTTAGTTGTTGCTGCTGTTGGTTATCCTCAACTGATATGGTTTCTTTTATTTGGTACAGTTCTTTGTTTGTAATTCTGTAGCATCAATCCTTTCAATATTCAAAGAAGGATGATCTTTGCCAAGGCATGCTGGCTTCATTATTTTCTCTTCAAATTACATGTGCTATCCATTTTAGTTGTTGCTGCTGTTGGTTATCCTCAACTGATATGGTTTCTTTTATTTGGAACAATTCTTTGTGTGTAATTCTGTAGCATCAATCCTTTCAATATTCAAAGAAGGATGATCTTTGCCAAGGCATTCTGGCTTCATTATTTTCTCTTCAAATTACATGTGCTATCCATTTTAGTTGTTGCTGCTGTTGGTTATCCTCAACTGATATGGTTTCTTTTATTTGGTACAGTTCTTTGTTTGTAATTCTGTAGCATCAATCCTTTCAATATTGAAAGAAGGATGATCTTTGCCAAGGCATTATGGCTTCATTATTTTCTCTTCAAATTACATGTGCTATCCATTTTAGTTGTTGCTGCTGTTGGTTATCCTCAACTGATATGGTTTCTTTTATTTGGTACAGTTCTTTGTTTGTAATTCTGTAGCATCAATCCTTTCAATATTCAAAGAAGGATGATCTTTGCCAAGGCATTCTGGCTTCATTATTTTCTCTTCAAATTACATGTGCTATCCATTTTAGTTGTTGCTGCTGTTGGTTATCCTCAACTGATATGGTTTCTTTTATTTGGAACAATTCTTTGTTTGTAATTCTGTAGCATCAATCCTTTCAATATTCAAAGAAGGATGATCTTTGCCAAGGCATTATGGCTTCATTATTTTCTCTTCAAATTACATGTGCTATCCATTTTAGTTGTTGCTGCTGTTGGTTATCCTCGACTGATATGGTTTCTTTTATTTGGTACAGTTCTTTGTTTGTAATTCTGTAGCATCAATCCTTTCAATATTCAAAGAAGGATGATCTTTGCCAAGGCATTCTGGCTTCATTATTTTCTCTTCAAATTACATGTGCTATCCATTTTAGTTGTTGCTGCTGTTGGTCATCCTCAACTGATATGGTTTCTTTTATTTGGTACAGTTCTTTGTTTGTAATTCTGTAGCATCAATCCTTTCAATATTCAAAGAAGGATGATCTTTGCCAAGGCATTCTGGCTTCAATATTTTCTCTTCAAATTACATGTGCTATCCATTTTAGTTGTTGCTGCTGTTGGTTATCCTCAACTGATATGGTTTCTTTTATTTGGTACAGTTCTTTGTTTGTAATTCTGTAGCATCAATCCTTTCAATATTCAAAGAAGGATGATCTTTGCCAAGGCATTCTGGCTTCATTATTTTCTCTTCAAATTACATGTGCTATCCATTTTAGTTGTTGCTGCTGTTGGTTATCCTCAACTGATATGGTTTCTTTTATTTGGTACAGTTCTTTGTTTGTAATTCTGTAGCATCAATCCTTTCAATATTCAAAGAAGGATGATCTTTGCCAAGGTATTCTGGCTTCATTATTTTCTCTTCAAATTACATGTGCTATCCATTTTAGTTGTTGCTGCTGTTGGTTATCCTCAACTGATATGGTTTCTTTTATTTGGTACAGTTCTTTGTTTGTAATTCTGTAGCGTCAATCCTTTCAATATTCAAAGAAGGATGATCTTTGCCAAGGCATTCTGGCTTCATTATTTTCTCTTCAAATTACATGTGCTATCCATTTTAGTTGTTGCTGCTGTTGGTTATCCTCAACTGATATGGTTTCTTTTATTTGGAACAATTCTTTGTTTGTAATTCTGTAGCATCAATCCTTTCAATATTCAAAGAAGGATGATCTTTGCCAAGGCATTATGGCTTCATTATTTTCTCTTCAAATTACATGTGCTATCCATTTTAGTTGTTGCTGCTGTTGGTTATCCTCAACTGATATGGTTTCTTTTATTTGGTACAGTTCTTTGTTTGTAATTCTGTAGCATCAATCCTTTCAATATTCAAAGAAGGATGATCTTTGCCAAGGCATTCTGGTTTCATTATTTTCTCTTCAAATTACATATGCTATCCATTTTAGTTGTTGCTGCTGTTGGTTATCCTCAACTGATATGGTTTCTTTTATTTGGTACACTTCTTTGTTTGTAATTCTGTAGCACCATTTCTTTCAATATTCAAAGAAGGATGATCTTTGCCAAGGCATTCTGGCTTCATTATTTTCTCTTCAAATTACATGTGCTATCCATTTTAGTTGTTGCTGCTGTTGGTTATCCTCAACTGATATGGTTTCTTTTATTTGGAACAATTCTTTGTTTGTAATTCTGTAGCATCAATCCTTTCAATATTCAAAGAAGGATGATCTTTGCCAAGGCATTCTGGCTTCATTATTTTCTATTCAAGTTACATGTGCTATCCATTTTAGTTGTTGCTGCTGTTGGTCATCCTCAACTGATATGGTTTCTTTTATTTGGTACAGTTCTTTGTTTGTAATTCTGTAGCATCAATCCTTTCAATATTCAAAGAAGGATGATCTTTTCCAAGGCATTTTGGTTTCATTATTTCCTCTATGAATTTCATGTGCTATCCATTTTAGTTGTTGCTACTGTTGACAGTCCTCAACAGATGTGATTCTTTTTTTATTTGGTATAGTTCTTTCTGATTCTCTACACTACTCCAGAATATTAAAAAAAGATAATTGTTACCAAGACATTCAGGCTTCACTCAATGAAAGTTTTTTTTTCACCATTGATTTTAGCAAGTAATGATATACTGCTGGCAGTTTAGATCTTTTAAAATCATTTCACCCCAAGCAAGGCAGTATTGTCACTGATGTGCAAGGAGCTACGTAAAAGAGTTAATGTTTTAGGCAGGTGGAGATTTCTGAACAGGTTTGCCTCTGTACATGGCATCTATATTAATGTCTTGATATGATGAGTCTATTTAAGATATGACTCAAATTTCAGATTGATGTTTTGGTTTTATAACAATTTGTGGTGTTAAGCAAAACTATCGCTGATACAGTCTATTCCCTTTTCAGTTTCATTTCCTTCTATAGTTTATTTGTTATTTGACCCATACACCTGAAGAGTTTAGTATTTACAAATTTCACACCCTGTATTTTGATGATGAATTCAAGGTAGATATCTTCTCTGCTTTCATTCCAGTTGCAGCCATAATACACATCACTCAAGAAGTCTCGAGCCTGACACATAGATCATCATCATTTATCCATCACACATAGGGCAGCAACGTTTTGTTGCTGTTTCTGTAACAAACTGTTTTCTTACAGGGCAGGGTTGTTAGCCATGCATCCAACCCCCAAGCCTGGAGGACCGGTGGGTCATTCTTGGTCCTTATATTTACAGGACCTGGTATTCCCAAATGGTCACCCATTTTAGTACTGACCAGGCTCGATGTTGCTTGACCTCAGTGATTGGACGGGAACCGGTGCATTCAACACGATATAGCCCTAAACTGTTGTTTAACTTCGGTGATCGGACGGGAACCGGTGCATTCAACATGATATAGCCGTAGACGACACATAGATGGCACCACTAATATTAAATCCATATAATTTTTATGAAGTACTAACCTTCAAATAGCACATGACACAATTTCAGACAAATCAGATTATTACTTGAGAAATTAGAGTGATGTAAGTTAAGCTACTGTTGCAAAGTTTCAAAACAATGGAAAAATCTGAATTTTGTGTGTTGTTAAAGCATTACTTTCTGATGGAAAAAATATTGTTCAAGCAAAGCAATGGCTTGATAAGTGTTATTCAGACTCTGCTCCATCAAAAACAATGATTAAGAGGTGGTATGCTAGTTTTAAATATGGTCGTACAGGCATAAATGATGCTGAATGCTCATATCACACAAAATTGTCCTGGAAAACACCAAAAAAAACCTACATACTCATTTAGGCTGATCAGAAGAGTTAAATATATCAGAAGGCAGTGTATTCACCATTTTGCATGAAGCTGTGTTCAAAGTGGGTACTATGTTTGCTCACAGTCAATCAAAAACAACAATGTTAATGACTCAGAGCATTGTTTGCAACTGTTTCAACACAACTAGTAGGATATTTTGTACAAGTATGTGACAGTGGATAAAACATGGATCCACCACTTCACTCTGGAGTCGAATCAACAGTCAACAGACAGCAGCAGATGAAATCCGTCTAAAGCGGCCAAAGCCACAAACATCATCAGGCAAGATTTTGGACTCTAAATTTTGTTCATCAGTCACCTTGAGAAAGAAAGAACCATCAATAGCAAATATTATATAGTAATTTTGATGTGTTTGAAGAAAGAAATCCCCCTAAAATAACTACAAATGAAAAAGAAAAAGTGATCTTTCACCAAGACAATGCACCATGTCACAAGCCAATTGCAACGATGGCAAAAGTACATGAATTGCACTTTGAATATCTTTCACATCCACCCTATTCTCTAGATGTGGACCCCAGCAACTACTGGCTCTTTACAGATCTCAAAAGAATGCCCCAGACAAAGAGATTTGGATAAAGAAGTGATATTGGAAACTGAGGCGTATTTTGAGGCCAAAGACAAATTGTTCTACAAAAAAGCCATCAAATTATTAGAGAAGCATTGGAATCAGTGTATCACCCTAGAAGGAGATTATGTTGATGAATAAAGTCAAATTTTGCTTAAAAGTTTTTTGTTTTCTCAGTTAGGCATGGGATTTATGGAGTGATCTGTGATGCCGTCCATTCCTGGAAATATACTAAATATGCTACTTGCAGTTTCCCCTGCTTTTCATGTTTTCAATATGTAATGTGAGTGTCAAATTCTCTAGGCCCACTCTCCTCATTATATGACACAGTTATTTCTCCTGACTCTTTCTTATGATTAACATCAGTTTCCTATTAGTTTTTAAAACTTCCTCATTATTTACATGCTTTGTCCACTATATTCTCAGCAGTATAACCATATCACCATCATTTCAATTCTCATCAGCATCTATGAGGTGTTTGTCCAGCATTAACTACCACATCTGTAACATAACATCACAACTTCTTTAACCCGTTAGAGTTACAGCAGTACAACATGTTTCAGCCATAGCAACAAATATACAGTACTGTGCAAAAGTATTAGGACAAGAAATATTTTATCATTTTATGAGGCATATTGACAAAAAATAAACAATTTAATGAAAGTAATTTTATTTGATTTACTCAACAAATGCCTTAACAAGAAAAAAATACTTGTTATAAAATAAATTTAATATTTAGTATAATAACCTTTCACTTTGAAATAATAAAATAATTGCGACAATTTACCAATCGCACCCAGTACATATGTATATATACACATATATATATATACAGTACTGTGCAAAAGTATTAGGACAAGAACTATTTTATCTTTTATAAGGCATATTGACAGGAAATAAACAATTTAATGAAAGTAATTTTATTTGAGTTACTCCAATAATTTTATTTGATTTACTTGCTTTGATCACAGCCTTCATTCTGTCAGGCATTGACATCACAAGCTTCTTAAATGTATCTATTGGTATCTCCTGCCAAGAAGCTTGTATTTGTTTCCAAAGTGTGTCTTGCAAAGTTACATTTGATTTATTAATTTTTTATCGAAAACATCTCATAGATATTCAATAGAGTAGTTTCAAAATAACTTGTTTAATAGAAATTAGGAAAAATTAAATATAACTTCTTTTTAATACATTTCTTTTACACTTAGTTTTAAATAATCAATATTTATTAGCAATTTACTTGGCTTTTCACCCTGTATTTGAATTTCAGTGAGGTTTTTAGGAAAATAACCCCTGTCCTAATACTTTTGCATGCTACTGATAATGTGCAAAAGTGTTAAGACAGGGGTGATTTTAAACTTTATTTTGATGCCTCATAAAAGATAAAAGTTCTTGTCCTAATACTTTTGTACGGTACTGTATAGCGGTACAACATGTTTCAGCCATAGCAACTAATAAGGGCAAGATAAACTGGCAGAACCAATCTTTCTTCAGGTCAGTTTTGAAATCAGAGTTTTTATTCTTTGTCACTTCAAAGCAATAGAACCCAATATGACCAAATATTTAACCCATATCTAGGAGAAGAAGAGATGGAATCAAACCTTTGAATTTGATCTCACCTCACTGATTTCTCCTTCTGAATTTCTGTTGGTTAGCGAAAGAGCCTTCCAAAACCTAAGCAAAGTATAAAGAAACAGGAAACTTCATCTTGAGTCCCATTTCTTGGAACACTTGATAGAAGATGTTGATTTTCTGTTGTGAGATCATTCTTATCCCAACCATGAATACCTATGGCCTCAGCATAGCTCTCTTAATGAAATGTGAATGAAATTTAGTGAACAAAATTGTTCAGAATCAGTCAATAGATGTACTAGAACAAAGTAACTAAGTGACTGAGCAGTATTTGCATTATTCGGACTATTGTCTGCATCTTTGTTACCATTTGTACAATATTTTGGCTGCTGTATGCTCCAGCCTTCTACAGGTGCTAGGAATTTCGAACCAAATCTTTTATTAAAATCATTGGGGTTTATGAACTCCATTCCTTGCATAGTAATGCCTCGATTAGAAATCATGGGTTATCTCCCTCTAACCCTGCAAGTTACTTGTTCACCACTGCTGTAGCCTGGTATTGAACTCACAACTCTTTGGATCAAGTCACAGGAACTAACCAATGCCTATATCCACTGGGCCATGTGTCCTTAAGGGCTGAATCACTGTACAAATGGCAACAAAGATGAGGAAAATAGTCCGAGTTATGTAAATGCTTATTTATTTGTTGATTTTTGTCAAGCCTTTAGTTGTCAGTGAATTTGTGAACAAAGTTTTGGTGCTCTACGTCCTCGTTAAGTTAATAACTGAAGCTCTCAAGTGATATTTTGCTTTTTCTGCCAGTTAGCTACGATGTCTCTTCTTCGTTTCACTGTGCATCTTTTAACTGTTATGTTTTTGTTTGCATTGCCAAGGATATATATAAATTTTTTTTTCTGTTTTTTAACGAACAATCTTTTGAGGTTTGCTTTTTTTCCATTGTAGTCTTTGGGTGGTAAACCAAAGTATCTTGATTCATATAGTTTCAGGGAGCATTTGGTTGTTTTGTTAGATTTCACCATATTGATCTGTTATTTCCATTTGATTTGGTATTTGAGCTTGCAGAAGCTAGCCGGGATGTTAGTGTGGTCGACTTTGATTTCCTTGATTGTAAATTTGGATCCCTTGGCCAGTAGTATTATTTCTTCTTCTTTTAACGACTTTGTTAGATCTGTGATCAGGTTTTCTTAGTTTGGTATTTCTCTGGGTGCTTCCTCACCAGCAGAAAGGTCAAAATATTACTCAAGAACTTCAGTCATTAACCTGAGGAGGGTGTAGAGTGCCAAAAATTTGTTCACAATTTCACTGACAGTTAAAGGCTTGACAAAAATTGACAAATAATAAAATAATTCTAAAATGCTGTTAAAAAGGAATAGGAATACATCGAAGATTGTAAATACTGTAAATACTACCTTACCTCAGAAATATAGACGAATACTAAGTGATTGAAGTTTGAAAATACTAGTTTATTTATAATAGTAGATTATGTACTATTTCCATAAGACTATAATGGTGGATAGGAAATTAAGAATTAAAATCAACCTTCTTCTTCATTTTTATAAAAATTTACAAGGACCTGTGAAAACCTGTTTTTTCTCGAATAGAAAAGGGATTGACCATGTGCTTAAAGAAAAAGTCAAAAGTGGATTTTGAAAGTAGATGTTAAATTGATTTTATGATGAATGGAAGCAATTTTCAAGATTAAAGGGACTTAGTGATCCAGTACAAAAATCTAAATTAATATAAAGGCTTTGATCAGATCAGTGCCAGTAAGTCAAGGATGGAAGCAGCAGAGACAACAAGCTAAAATGTAATGGGAGAAGCTTCAAGTGACTCGGACATGGTCCTCTTTCTCCTTCTTTCTCATGTACTGATTCCATTTACTTCTTCTTCTCCATTCAAAGACATTCCTACCAAACAGACGCTAATACATACATATATATGTACGCATAAACTCTCTTTAACAAATTACTACTACAAACAATTCTTGACACCTTTAATTCATTACTTGTTTCTCACTGAACATTAATTTCTACAAATTCTTGTTATTCATTTCTTTTAATAAATTTCTATTTTAACATGAAAATGTATCTGTTTATTCTTACACTATTCCACACAATTCCACACATTCCAACCTACCGACAACCAACCTTCTGATGAAAACCTTCTGATAATTCTGATGATGATATTTCTGGATAAAACTTGTAAGCTGTAGGGAGTTTGCTCAAGTCTGACACAAGGCCAAATCAAAGAAACATTAACCAGCTCCATACAGCTACACTTCCACTATTCCACACTATTCCACTATTTCTCATTCCAACCGTCTGATGAAAACCTTCTGATAATTCTGATGATAATTCTGGATAAAACTTGTAAGCTGTAGGGAGTTTGGTTAAGTCTGACACAAGGCCGAATCAAAGAAACATTAACCAGCTCCATATAGCTACACTTCCACTATTCCACACTATTCCATTATTTCTCATTCCAACCGTCTGATGAAAACCTTCTGATAATTCTGATGATAATTCTGGATAAAACTTGTAAGCTGTAGGGAGTTTGGTTAAGTCTGACACAAGGCCGAATCAAAGAAACATTAACCAGCTCCATATAGCTACACTTCCACTATTCCACACTATTCCATTATTTCTCATTCCAACCGTCTGATGAAAACCTTCTGATAATTCTGATGATAATTCTGGATAAAACTTGTAAGCTGTAGGGAGTTTGGTTAAGTCTGACACAAGGCCGAATCAAAGAAACATTAACCAGCTCCATATAGCTACACTTCCACTATTCCACACTATTCCACTATTTCTCATTCCAACCGTCTGATGAAAACCTTCTGATAATTCTGATGATAATTCCGGATAAAACTTGTAAGCTGAAGGGAGTTTGCTCAAGTCTGACACAAGGCCAAATCAAAGAAACATTAACCAGCTCCATATAGCTACACTTCCACTATTCCACACTATTCCACTATTTCTCATTCCAACCGTCTGATGAAAACCTTCTGATAATTCTGATGATAATTCTGGATAAAACTTGTAAGCTGTAGGGAGTTTGGTTAAGTCTGACACAAGGCCGAATCAAAGAAACATTAACCTGCTCCATATAGGTACACTTCCACTATTCCACACTATTCCACTATTTCTCATTCCAACCGTCTGATGAAAACCTTCTGATAATTCTGATGATAATTCTGGATAAAACTTGTAAGCTGTAGGGAATTTGGTTAAGTCTGACACAAGGCCGAATCAAAGAAACATTAACCTGCTCCATATAGGTACACTTCCACTATTCCACACTATTCCACTATTTCTCATTCCAACCGTCTGATGAAAACCTTCTGATAATTCTGATGATAATTCTGGATAAAACTTGTAAGCTGTAGGGAGTTTGGTTAAGTCTGACACAAGGCCGAATCAAAGAAACATTAACCTGCTCCATATAGGTACACTTCCACTATTCCACACTATTCCACTATTTCTCATTCCAACCGTCTGATGAAAACCTTCTGATAATTCTGATGATAATTCTGGATAAAACTTGTAAGCTGTAGGGAGTTTGGTTAAGTCTGACACAAGGCCGAATCAAAGAAACATTAACCTGCTCCATATAGGTACACTTCCACTATTCCACACTATTCCACTATTTCTCATTCCAACCGTCTGATGAAAACCTTCTGATAATTCTGATGATAATTCCGGATAAAACTTGTAAGCTGAAGGGAGTTTGCTCAAGTCTGACACAAGGCCAAATCAAAGAAACATTAACCAGATCCATATAGCTACACTTCCACTATTCCACACTATTCCACTATTTCTCATTCCAACCGTCTGATGAAAACCTTCTGATAATTCTGATGATAATTCTGGATAAAACTTGTAAGCTGTAGGGGAGTTTGGTTAAGTCAACCTAAAGGCGAATCAAAGAAACATTAACCAGCTCCATATAGCTACACTTCCACTATTCCACACTATTCCATTATTTCTCATTCCAACCGTCTGATGAAAACCTTCTGATAATTCTGATGATAATTCTGGATAAAACTTGTAAGCTGTAGGAAATTTTGGTTAAGTCAGCTATAAAGGCCGAATCAAAGAAACATTAACCAGCTCCATATAGCTACACTTCCACTGTCCACACTATTCCATTATTTCTCATTCCAACCGTCTGATGAAAACCTTCTGATAATTCTGATGATAATTCTGGATAAAACTTGCCAAGCTGTAGGGAGTTTGGTTAAGTCTGACACAAGGCCGAATCAAAGAAACATTAACCAGCTCCATATAGCTACACTTCCACTATTCCACACTATTCCATTATTTCTCATTCCAACCGTCTGATGAAAACCTTCTGATAATTCTGATGATAATTCTGGATAAAACTTGTAAGCTGTAGGGAGTTTGGTTAAGTCTGACACAAGGCCGAATCAAAGAAACATTAACCAGCTCCATATAGCTACACTTGCACTATTCCACACTATTCCACTATTTCTCATTCCAACCGTCTGATGAAAACCTTCTGATAATTCTGATGATAATTCTGGATAAAACTTGTAAGCTGTAGGGAGTTTGGTTAAGTCTGACACAAGGCCGAATCAAAGAAACATTAACCAGCTCCATATAGCTACACTTGCACTATTCCACTATTCCACTATTTCTCATTCCAACCGTCTGATGAAAACCTTCTGATAATTCTGATGATAATTCTGGATAGAGCACAAGCTCATGGGAGTTCGGTTAAGTCTGACTCAAAGGCCGAATCAAAGAAACATTAACCAGCTCCATATAGCTACACTTGCACTATTCCACTATTCCACTATTTCTCATTCCATGACTCTGATGAAAACCTTCTGATAATTCTGATGATAATTCTGGATAAAACTTGTAAGCTGTAGGGAGTTTGGTTAAATTGACACAAGGCCGAATCAAAGAAACATGACTCCATATAGCTACACTTGCACTGTCCACACTATTCCACTATTTCTCATTCATACGTCTGATAAAAACCTTCTGATAATTCTGATGATAATTCTGGATAAAACTTGTAAGCTGTAGGGAGTTCGGTTAAGTCTGACTCAAAGAGCCGAATCAAAGAAACATTAACCAGCTCCATATAGCTACACTTGCACTATTCCACACTATTCCACTATTTCATTCAACCGTCTGGTGAAAACCTTCTGTGATAATTCTGATGATAATTCTGGATAAAACTTGTAAGCTGTAGGGAGTTCGGTTAAGTCTGACACAAGGCCGAATCAAAGAAGCATTAACCAGCTCCATATAGCTACACTTGCACTATTCCACACTATTCCACTATTTCTCATTCCAACCGTCTGATGAAAACCTTCTGATAATTCTGATGCTGATAATTCTGGATAAAACTTGTAAGCTGTAGGGAGTTTGGTTAAGTCTGACACAAGGCCGAATCAAAGAAACATTAACCAGCTCCATATAGCTACACTTGCACTATTCCACACTATTCCACTATTTCTCATTCCAACCGTCTGATAAAACCTTCTGGTAATTCTGAGGATAATTCTGGATAAAACTTTACCAAGCTGTAGGGAGTTTGCTTAAGTCTGACACAAGGCCGAATCAAAGAAACATTAACCAGCTCCATATAGCTACACTTCCACTATTCCACACTATTCCATTATTTCTCATTCCAACCGTCTGATGAAAACCTTCTGATAATTCTGATGATAATTCTGGATAAAACTTGTAAGCTGTAGGGAGTTCGCTTAAGTCTGACACAAGGCCGAATCAAAGAAACATTAACCAGCTCCATATAGCTACACTTCCACTATTCCACACTATTCCACTTTTTCTCATTCCAACCGTCTGATAAAACCTTCTGATAATTCTGATGATAATTCTGGATAAAACTTGTAAGCTGTAGGGAGTTTGCTTAAGTCTGACACAAGGCCGAATCAAAGAAACATTAACCAGCTCCATATAGCTACACTTCCACTATTCCACACTATTCCATTATTTCTCATTCCAACCGTCTGATAAAACCTTCTGATAATTCTGATGATAATTCTGGATAAAACTTGTAAGCTGTAGGGAGTTTGCTTAAGTCTGACACAAGGCCGAATCAAAGAAACATTAATCAGCTCCATATAGCTACACTTCCACTATTCCACACTATTCCACTATTTCTCATTCCAACCGTCTGATGAAAACCTTCTGATAATTCTGATGATAATTCCGGATAAAACTTGTAAGCTGTAGGGAGTTTGGTTAAGTCTGACACAAGGCCGAATCAAAGAAACATTAACCAGCTCCATATAGCTACACTTGCACTATTCCACACTATTCCACTATTTCTCATTCCAACCGTCTGATGAAAACCTTCTGATAATTCTGATGATAATTCTGGATAAAACTTGTAAGCTGTAGGGAGTTCGCTTAAGTCTGACACAAGGCCGAATCAAAGAAACATTAACCAGCTCCATATAGCTACACTTGCACTATTCCACACTATTCCACTATTTCTCATTCCAACCGTCTGATAAAACCTTCTGATAATTCTGATGATAATTCTGGATAAAATTTGTAAGCTGTAGGTAGTTCGCTTAAGTCTGACACAAGGCCGAATCAAAGAAACATTAACCAGCTCCATATAGCTACACTTGCACTATTCCACACTATTCCACTATTTCTCATTCCAACCGTCTGATAAAACCTTCTGATAATTCTGATGATAATTCTGGATAAAATTTGTAAGCTGTAGGGAGTTTGCTTAAGTCTGACACAAGGCCGAATCAAAGAAACATTAACCAGCTCCATATAGCTACACTTCCACTATTCCACACTATTCCATTATTTCTCATTCCAACCGTCTGATAAAACCTTCTGATAATTCTGATGATAATTCTGGATAAAACTTGTAAGCTGTAGGGAGTTTGCTTAAGTCTGACACAAGGCCGAATCAAAGAAACATTAATCAGCTCCATATAGCTACACTTCCACTATTCCACACTATTCCACTATTTCTCATTCCAACCGTCTGATGAAAACCTTCTGATAATTCTGATGATAATTCCGGATAAAACTTGTAAGCTGTAGGGAGTTTGGTTAAGTCTGACACAAGGCCGAATCAAAGAAACATTAACCAGCTCCATATAGCTACACTTGCACTATTCCACACTATTCCACTATTTCTCATTCCAACCGTCTGATGAAAACCTTCTGATAATTCTGATGATAATTCTGGATAAAACTTGTAAGCTGTAGGGAGTTCGCTTAAGTCTGACACAAGGCCGAATCAAAGAAACATTAACCAGCTCCATATAGCTACACTTCCACTATTCCACACTATTCCATTATTTCTCATTCCAACCGTCTGATAAAACCTTCTGATAATTCTGATGATAATTCTGGATAAAACTTGTAAGCTGTAGGGAGTTTGCTTAAGTCTGACACAAGGCCGAATCAAAGAAACATTAACCAGCTCCATATAGCTACACTTCCACTATTCCACACTATTCCATTATTTCTCATTCCAACCGTCTGATGAAAACCTTCTGATAATTCTGATGATAATTCTGGATAAAACTTGTAAGCTGTAGGGAGTTCGGTTAAGTCTGACACAAGGCCGAATCAAAGAAACATTAACCAGCTCCATATAGCTACACTTCCACTATTCCACACTATTCCATTATTTCTCATTCCAACCGTCTGATGAAAACCTTCTGATAATTCTGATGATAATTCTGGATAAAACTTGTAAGCTGTAGGGAGTTCGCTTAAGTCTGACACAAGGCCGAATCAAAGAAACATTAACCAGCTCCATATAGCTACACTTCCACTATTCCACACTATTCCATTATTTCTCATTCCAACCGTCTGATGAAAACCTTCTGATAATTCTGATGATAATTCTGGATAAAACTTGTAAGCTGTAGGGAGTTCGCTTAAGTCTGACACAAGGCCGAATCAAAGAAACATTAACCAGCTCCATATAGCTACACTTCCACTATTCCACACTATTCCATTATTTCTCATTCCAACCGTCTGATGAAAACCTTCTGATAATTCTGATGATAATTCTGGATAAAACTTGTAAGCTGTAGGGAGTTCGGTTAAGTCTGACACAAGGCTTTATCAAAGAAACATTAACCAGCTCCATATAGCTACACTTGCACTATTCCACACTATTCCACTATTTCTCATTCCAACCGTCTGATGAAAACCTTCTGATAATTCTGATGATAATTCTGGATAAAACTTGTAAGCTGTAGGGAGTTTGCTTAAGTCTGACACAAGGCCGAATCAAAGAAACATTAACCAGCTCCATATAGCTACACTTCCACTATTCCACACTATTCCATTATTTCTCATTCCAACCGTCTGATGAAAACCTTCTGATAATTCTGATGATAATTCTGGATAAAACTTGTAAGCTGTAGGGAGTTCGCTTAAGTCTGACACAAGGCCGAATCAAAGAAACATTAACCAGCTCCATATAGCTACACTTCCACTATTCCACACTATTCCATTATTTCTCATTCCAACCGTCTGATGAAAACCTTCTGATAATTCTGATGATAATTCTGGATAAAACTTGTAAGCTGTAGGGAGTTTGGTTAAGTCTGACACAAGGCTTTATCAAAGAAACATTAACCAGCTCCATATAGCTACACTTCCACTATTCCACACTATTCCATTATTTCTCATTCCAACCGTCTGATGAAAACCTTCTGATAATTCTGATGATAATTCTGGATAAAACTTGTAAGCTGTAGGGAGTTCGGTTAAGTCTGACACAAGGCTTTATCAAAGAAACATTAACCAGCTCCATATAGCTACACTTCCACTATTCCACACTATTCCATTATTTCTCATTCCAACCGTCTGATGAAAACCTTCTGATAATTCTGATGATAATTCTGGATAAAACTTGTAAGCTGTAGGGAGTTTGCTTAAGTCTGACACAAGGCCGAATCAAAGAAACATTAACCAGCTCCATATAGCTACACTTCCACTATTCCACACTATTTCCATTATTTCTCATTCCAACCGTCTGATGAAAACCTTCTGATAATTCTGATGATAATTCTGGATAAAACTTGTAAGCTGTAGGGAGTTCGCAAGTCTGACACAAGGCCGAATCAAAGAAACATTAACCAGCTCCATATAGCTACACTTCCACTATTCCACACTATTCCATTATTTCTCATTCCAACCGTCTGATGAAAACCTTCTGATAATTCTGATGATAATTCTGGATAAAACTTGTAAGCTGTAGGGAGTTTGCTTAAGTCTGACACAAGGCCGAATCAAAGAAACATTAACCAGCTCCATATAGCAACACTTCCACTATTCCACACTATTCCACTATTTCTCATTCCAACCGTCTGATGAAAACCTTCTGATAATTCTGATGATAATTCTGGATAAAACTTGTAAGCTGTAGGGAGTTTGGTTAAGTCTGACACAAGGCCGAATCAAAGAAACATTAACCAGCTCCATATAGCTACACTTGCACTATTCCACACTATTCCACTATTTCTCATTCCAACCGTCTGATGAAAACCTTCTGATAATTCTGATGATAATTCTGGATAAAACTTGTAAGCTGTAGGGAGTTTGGTTAAGTCTGACTCAAGGCCGAATCAAAGAAACATTAACCAGCTCCATATAGCTACACTTCCACTATTCCACACTATTCCACTATTTCTCATTCCAACCGTCTGATGAAAACCTTCTGATAATTCTGATGATAATTCTGGATAAAACTTGTAAGCTGTAGGGAGTTTGGTTAAGTCTGACTCAAGGCCGAATCAAAGAAACATTAACCAGCTCCATATAGCTACACTTCCACTATTCCACACTATTCCACTATTTCTCATTCCAACCGTCTGATGAAAACCTTCTGATAATTCTGATGATAATTCTGGATAAAACTTGTAAGCTGTAGGGAGTTTGGTTAAGTCTGACACAAGGCCATATCAAAGAAACATTAACCAGCTCCATATAGCTACACTTCCACTATTCCACACTATTCCACTATTTCTCATTCCATCCGTCTGATGAAAACCTTCTGATAATTCTGATGATGATATTTCTGGATAAAACTTGTAAGCTGTAGGGAGTTTGCTTAAGTCTGACACAAGGCCAAATCAAAGAAACATTAACTGCACCCTATAGCTTCACAGTAATACAGTAAATACTGTGAGTGTTGAAGAAACACAAGTGTACTAGAACAGGCATCAGCAACAGGGATTAACTTGCCGCCATAGCAGACAAACAAGCTAAAAATAAGCAGACAATTATTAGAATTTATTTTAGACTAACACAAAGCAGAATGATAGAAAACAGATTTGGTTCAAAAACGATACAGCTAAACTTGTTGAAGTGGAAAGGCTTTCTTATACCTTATTTGAAGTTATATCTTTTTTCATCTGCGTTAGACATGTGGTATAAGAAATCTTTGCTCAAATGAAGAAATGACAAACTTTGGTAAGAGGACCAAAATCAACTTAATTGAATAACTGATATTGATCATTAGGCATTCTCTACTTGGGAAAACTATTTTGTTCTGAAACATGAAAATTTTTGTGTTGTGATATTATGCTTTTATAAATCATTGTAATAACAAAATTACAATATTAAGCTCTACTCTGCATTGAGCACTCTATACGAAAGTTGATGCTTGAACAGTGGGTTTTAATCTATGTGCTCTTTCACATTTTTGGGATATATATATATATTATTTAATACTTAGTTTTTGCTTCTAATAGGGTTAGACCAGTACACATTTGTATTAAAAAGTGATCGATACAATGATATTGTAGTACTTTTGAATATTTTTCATTTATAAACAAGTTATTTTGCTACCTTGATTTCCACCATGAGTGCTTTCTTCAGGCAATTTTCAATAACTTATTTTAATAAGTTATTAAAAACCACAATTTTATAAATTAAATATATATATATACTGTTTTCAAAATGACAGTCCTGTTTCACTGTATCACAGCTCATCAGTACAGTTAGACATCCAATTGCTTTTAACCAGGATTAAAACCCAACCAAATTGACATCAGTTAAGTGATCCTACCTCTGAGCTATGGCTGTTCAGTGGTGAAAGATATATATATGCCAAATGATCGCATTCCAAAAGACGTCTTGTATGGTGAGCTGGCCTCTTGAAGAAGACCCACTGGGTGGCCACAACTGTGATATTGTGACATCATAAAACACGATATGAAAGCTGTGCGCATCAACACGGAGTCATGATAGAGCGTAGTAGTCAACAGACCAAGTGGAGAGGAACCCTGGCCCAAAAACTCAAATCAAGGGAGGAGCAGCTGACACAAGTCGCCATGGAGAAGGCAGGTTCACAGAAAGCAAAGTGACAGCTCCAACAGCCCAGAAACTAAACATAAACACAGCCTCTGCAACAGAGACTATGACTCTTGCATTGGCTTCTACAGTCACAGACACTGATGCTCCAGCCAAGCAGACAACTAGGATGCTACCCAAGGTCAACCGTGACTGACAGAGGCCTACTACTACTATATATAGAAACACACTGAATACATATATATATATATATATATATATATAACTATATCTATATATATACATACATATTATTATTAACATGTTATTGGTCAAAATTAAATTAGACCAGTACACAGTTTTATTAAGTAGTGCTCAATACATACATAATCTAGTGCCTTTAAATATCTTTATTCAGAATTCAGCCGATTGTGCAACCTAGGTTTCAACCTTTCAGTATCTTCAGGCATTTTATATTAACTGATTTTCCAAAGTTTTTTGCAAGTTAGTACTTCATAATAATTATATGGACTTTTTATTAGTGATGCAACCTATTTATCTGTTGGGATGCCTGCGCCTATTCGGCTATAATGGACTATTCCATTACTATGTAAAGGAATGGTGGCATCTACGTAAGAGAGTGTGCCGAGCAGCTGAGCGACAAGTCAGTCGTAGACTTCCGGTGACAACCCAGAAGTACCTATTGCTCATACTATGTCTTACAACGGTTGAGACGATTAACCTTGTATTGGATACTAATAACCTTTGTAAATACTATTTTCATGGAATACAACAATTAACCTATTCCTGTTGTTGAGTTATTTATTCTTACATAACAATATAATAACGACATAACAATATCAGGCACAAGATTTATTGAGTGATGTGTTACTGACAGTCAACTAAGTCACCAGAAATGTTAATGACATAGAGATGGTCAGCTTTCTTCCAAGAAGAGTTCAAAGCATAGAGATGGTCACTTATGTCACCCAAAGTGTTCACTATATAGAGACGGTTGGTTATGTCACTAGAAAAGTTCATGACATAGAGGCTGTCAGCTATGTCACCAGAAGAGTCCCCACAGGATATGGATTGTCAACTATGTCATCAGAAATGTTAATGACATAGAGACGGTCAGCTTTTTCCCAAGAAGAGTTCAAAATCATGTCACCAGTTGTATTCACTATATAGAGATAGTCAGTTATGTCATCAGAACTGTCCATGACAGAGACTATCAGCTATGTCACCTGAAGAGTCCAGGTCACAGATACTCAGTTATTTCGCCATAAAAAAAAATGATCAAGATATATTTTTTTATGTTATTAAGATATAGAGTGTCATACAAATTTATAGCTACATATTGTGTTATATATATATATATATATATATATATATATAGGGTGTCTATAAAGTCTGTGTGCACATTAAAAATTTTATAATACAAATAAAGTAATAAATTTTTTAAAGTGCACACAAACGTTTATGAACACCCTGTATATATGTAACACAATGGATATCTGTGTGTGTGTGTGTGTGTGTGTGTGTGTGTGTGTGTGTGTGCTTGTGAGTGTGTTTCTGTGTATGTATCTGGGTGTCTAAATGTGCTTGTGTGGAGAAACACTTTGAGAGAAAAACCAGTTAACATGCCCATGTATGGAAAATAATATTTTCCTTTCTTTCTTTCTTTCTTTCTTTCTTTCTTTCTTTTGAGAATGATTGAATTTAAATTTTATTTTCAATTCTAATATCCTCTAATAACATGACAAATAAATTTCCTTATGTAAATTTGCGTAAATTTGGTTAATCCAAATATAGCCGTCCACTTTACCTACTTAAGCACTTTAGCAAAAAATTTGTTACACAGCACTAAACAATCATTCTTATTGATTGGTAGCAGACAACAAATTGGTTTTTAATAATAAAAACAGTTCCATATTTTAGACAAATGAATCAGTAATGATTTGTGTTATGATATCATTTCAAATATATTTAATCTAGTTAGTATGGCACAAGGCCTCATCAGTGGTTTCAAAAAAGGCAATGGTTGAATCTAATACAAGGAGGTAAGTAACTCTTCTGAGATAACAAGTAAATGCTGACAGATTCAAATATAAATGACCAATATTTATCTATCTCTGAACTAAGTAAATGCATATAGACTCAAATATAAATGGCCAATGACTATCTCTGAACTAAGTAAATGCATATAGACACAAATATAAATGACCAATGACTATCTCTGAACTAAGTAAATGCATATAGACTCAAATATAAATGGCCAATGACTATCTCTGAACTAAGTAAATGCATATAGACTCAAATATAAATGACCAATGACTATCTCTGAACTAAGTAAATGCATATAGACTCAAATATAAATGACCAATATTTATCTATCTCTGAACTAATTAAATACATATAGACTCAAATATAAATGACCAATGACTATCTCTGAACTAATTAAATGCATATAGACTCAAATATAAATGACCAATATTTATCTATCTCTGAACTAAGTAAATGCATATAGACTCAAATATAAATGGCCAATATTTATCTATCTCTTAACTAATTAAATGCATATAGACTCAAATATAAATGACCAATGACTATCTCTGAACTAAGTAAATGCATATAGACTCAAATATAAATGACCAATGACTATCTCTGAACTAAGTAAATGCATATAGACTCAAATATAAATGACCAATGACTATCTCTGAACTAAGTAAATGCATATAGACTCAAATATAAATGACCAATGACTATCTCTTAACTAAGTAAATGCATATAGACTCAAATATAAATGGCCAATGACTATCTCTGAACTAAGTAAATGCATATAGACTCAAATATAAATGACCAATGACTATCTCTGAACTAAGTAAATGCATATAGACTCAAATATAAATGACCAATGACTATCTCTGAACTAAGTAAATGCATATAGACTCAAATATAAATGGCCAATGACTATCTCTGAACTAAGTAAATGCATATAGACACAAATATAAATGACCAATGACTATCTCTGAACTAAGTAAATGCATATAGACTCAAATATAAATGGCCAATGACTATCTCTGAACTAAGTAAATGCATATAGACTCAAATATAAATGACCAATGACTATCTCTGAACTAAGTAAATGCATATAGACTCAAATATAAATGACCAATGACTATCTCTGAACTAAGTAAATGCATATAGACTCAAATATAAATGACCAATATTTATCTATCTCTGAACTAATTAAATACATATAGACTCTAATATAAATGACCAATGACTATCTCTGAACTAATTAAATACATATAGACTCAAATATAAATGACCAATATTTAATCTTCCTCAAGCCAAATAAAAGACTAAAATTTGAGAAAAAATGTTTTTTTGATTTAATAACCCAGCAAGGTTTGACGTGACTATTAAAAGATATTGTGGTGCAATGAATGTTACCTCAGAATGGAGAGCTGAGTTTGAATTTCACTCACATTCGTGATATGCACTTATGTGAAAATACCCTTAGGAAAAGTATGTATCAACCTGCTCTCTTCAGCTATGGGTTAAAGAGCAAGATAGGTTGGGTCCCATAGCCTTGGTTGGCAACTGGTCTACCACAGAAATAAAATGACAACCTATAGCAGAAAAATATCTGCCTAGTCAGTCATGAGTGAAGAGACATGACTGCCCAAGAATGTATCATGTTTGTCAATTAAATGATTGATTACAGATAAATGTTGTATTAACATTATTGTTATTTGTCTATACTTCTGAGATGAGGTAGTATTTACATTATTCGGACTTACTAAGAGCCACCAGGGATAGGGAGATGTGGAAAGCCATGAACGCCTAGGTCCTGAAGGGACAGGGCACATAGAAGATATTTGCAGTTTATAAAAAATTATAATGTGGATATAATGTGGAGGATCAAATCTATATTATAATCAATATATAAACTGATCCCTCATTTTTGACCATGCTAGTTCCTATACATCTGTATTCTAGATTTATGGGCTTGAGCTAGTGGATGGTAGAGCCGGGTTTGGGTGGTGTAACAGGAGAAGGTGTGCTAAGAGCCACCAGGGATAGGGAGATGTGGAAAGCCATGATCGCCTAGGTCCTGAAGGGACAGGGCACATAGAAGATATATGCAGTTTATAAGAAATTATAATGTGGATATAAAGTGGAGGATCAAATCTATATTATAATCAATATATAAACTGATCCCTCATTTTGTGACCATGCTAGTTCCTATACATTTGTATTCTAGATTTATGGGCTTGAGCTAGTGGATGGTAGAGCCGGGTTTGGGTGGTGTAACAGGAGAAGGTGTGCTAAGAGCCACCAGGGATAGGGAGATGTGGAAAGCCATGAACGCCTATGTCCTGAAAGGACAGGGCACATAGAAGAAGAAGAAATACTTATAGTGATTTTCATAACTGCCAATATCAACTGTTACATGCTAAGTGAGTCATTGTTAAAATTTCATGGAAGTTGGATACAAAAGAAATGCTAATTAAAAATAACTTCTGCTGGTTTTCATTTTCGCACACCTAATTCAGTCAATAATTGATTTCTGAGTTTCCTTTCCGAGATGGAAATTCCGTTAAATGTTTGCTTCCTTCTTACCAGCCGCCATTTCTGTTGTTGCAAAATTCCTCTTGAGCACTTAAAAGTATTTTTCTTTACTATCCTCATGATTGCTTATTGTCTTTGGCACCTTTTTTGCCGAGACTTTTTAAAATTCCTTAATTCGTGAATCATAACCAATTTTGATTAATTTTAAGTTAAGATCCAATTTGCCTCTGAGTCATATTGTGGCATCGACAAGAGCAAAAAGTAATAACGCTTTGATTTCTTTGACTTCATTCCTACAGATTAGATCTGTTTCTAATATAAAAGGATCCATTCTTACGTCTGCCCCAAAGCCAAAGTTTCTTTTACGTTCAGAAAATTATTGCTTCTGCTTATTTTTAAAATTCTATTTTTACTTCATGCCTTCCCTTTTCAATTTACATTAATCATCAACAGTTTTATCCCAGGAACTTGAGCTTTTAACAAATTTATTTCTCCAAAATTGTCATGTTTTAAAATCTTCCATGTAAAGATGAAATATTTGCAGGATTTTATTAAAATTAAAAAAAAGTTAAAAGTGAATTTTTTCTTTTTAGTTTACATTTTCAAAATTGAGATGTTAAATTAAATTGAGAAGAGGTATATTTTGCTTATGGATTTAGATAAGTTTTTCTAATATATAAGTTTCTAAAATCTTTTTGATTTCTGTAAAAATATTCATGTGATTAAATAAAAAAAACAAGAAGGATAATCTTTATAAATTTATTGCTTCTTTTTTAATCAAACTGTTGGATTTAATCAATATTTTCAACTCAAATATAAATGAAGAGAGATAAATAATTCTTGTCAGTTTCTTTTCCCTTTATATATTTATCTATTTCTGATTATTATCTATCTAGCTATTTATCCATATCAGTTTGATTATCTATCTATCTATCTATCTATCTATCTATCTATCTATCTATCTATCTCAGTATGTTAATATCAATCTATCTTAATTTGTTAATATCTATCTATCTATCTATCTATCTATCTATCTATCTATCTATCTATCTATCTATCTATCTAAGTTTGTTAATATCTATCTATTTATCTATCTCAGTGTGTTATTATCTATCTATCTATCTATCTATCTATCTATCTATCTATCTATCTATCTATCTAAATTTGTTAATGTTTATTTATCTATATATATCAGTTTGTTAATATCTATCTGTCTGTCTCAGTTTGTTAATATCTATTTATTTATCTATCTCAATGTGTTACTATAGATCTATTGCCCGGTTCACACTCCACCCACGTCTATTGAACAGGTTAAGAGGCTCATCCCTTGTTCCCTGTTTAGGATGTGGTTTCCGGCTTTCTCTTTTCCAATCTTTTCACTATTACGTAGCCCCCTGCACATCAGTGGCGTTATCGCCTTGCTCGGGGTGATACGATTAAAAAAAAAATCTATCTATCTATCTATCTATCTATCTATCTATCTATCTATCTATCTATCTATTTCAGTATGTTAGTATCTATGTAGCTATCTCAGTTTGTTTATATTTATCTATGTATCTATCTGTTAATATCTATCTATCTATCTATCTATCTATCTATCTATCTATCTTTGTTAGCATCATCATCATTCAGTACAGTACATGATTAGTCTTATTTTTTTTTACTTGGATCTATGGAGAATATATTATTAAGTATGATTTTTTTTTCATTATTTTTAATCTTGCTTATAGTTAGACTGTATTTGATTACAATATAAACGTTGATATGTTTTGGGTCATTTGAGGTAGTATTATGTTCTTTTTGGTTTATATTGATATTTCTAATCGCTTATCTAATTTGTTTGTCAACAACGTAATTAGGAAAGTCATTATTAATGAGAGTTGATATTTTTTTATTTCCGTGTAGGAAATCTGTTTGTGGAAGAGTTAAACTTTGTACAGTTTATTAAATTTTTTATAATTGGTATTTTGTAGTAGTTGGGAGATTCACTCTTACTGTTGAGAGTGCATGAATTTGTTTTTTGTATGGGGAGGTAGTTAAATGTATTGAGTTTGAGTGTGAGTTTGAGTTTTGTTTAATGGCATATCAACACCTCTGTGGGTTATTTAATGCCAAAAAGGTAGAGTTTAAAAATATTTTTTTAATGTTTGGTTATAGTAAGAAGGTTGATTTAATCAAATTTTGATGAAAAAATTTATTTTTATTTTATTTTAGAAAATTGAAGATGTCTTCTCGTTTTGTATTTAACAATGTATTGCTGGCAATAATTTTTTTTCTTCAAAAATGTGTAATCTTTATAATTTTTTTTTTTCAAAAAATGTATTGTTGGTAATATTTTTTCATTTTAAAAATGTATATTTTTCTATAAAAGCCTATATATATATATATATATATATATATATATATAAAAGTGTATTTTTATACTTTCATAATGTTTTGACCACAGTTTGGGGGTTAACTATTTACCCATATCTGGGACCATAACAGGTGCTACCACTCTGAGTCAGGGTGGACCTGGGAACAACAGCAGTTAAGAGGTGCTTCCATGCTGACTCCATGTTGTTGCCCACACTCTCTAATGACTCCGTGTTGTTGCCCACAGCCTTCATATCGCAATTTATTATGTCATGATACTGCAGCTGTGGCCACCCAGTGGGTTTTCTTCCAGAGGCCAGCTCTCCATACAGGAGGTCTTTTGGAATGCAACCATCTGGCATGCAGTGGACATGGCCTAGCCAGCAGAGTCTGCGCTGTTTAAGGAGTGTGAACATGGTGAGCAGAGCGTGCATGACAGAACCTCAGTGTTGGGCACCTTGTCTTGCCATGAGTTTCCTAATATGCATTGGATACTTCTCATGTGGAAGGTGTTCATATGCCTCTCATGCCTGGCATACATAGTCCATGTCTTGGTGCTCTATAGAAGTGTACTAATGACACAGGCATTGTACACTGCAATCTTTGTCTTCATTTTCAGTTTGGAGATCATCTAAACACATGTTGTGAGGTGTGCAAAGGTTGTGGTTGCCTTCTCCATTCTCTTGTTGAGCTCTCTATCCAGGGAGAGGTTGCCAGTGATGGTAGAGCCAAGGTAGTTAAACTGATGGACCACATCCAACTCATAGTCACTGAGGATGATGATTGGTGGTGGGGTGGTATTGTTGTATATCAATAAACAACAAACACGCATATATATAAAAATATGAGTTATATTTTTATTAATGACGATGAACCGTGTAGCATAGGGGACAGAGAATTAAGAGAGCGCGCTTCTAAGGGTTGACGGGAGTGTCTCTCTTCACCGGCCGATCTCTGTCGCTCCTCTACTGCTACTCTGGTCTGTCTGGCTCTCTGTCTGGTGAAATCCGTGCGCCGAGGTCTTTTTATAATCTCCAAACCGGGACTTCCGGATTTTGCCTCGCCCACGCACGCCCACGTAATTCTCAGAGACACCTGTTCTGTTTGCCTCTGTAGCCATTTCCGCTACTGCCGGAAATAAGGTCAAACAAACATCCGTTCCTTTCAACGACCGGAAACACCCCCGCTTGCATCAGCCTTTCTCGGGTGGGGCCAGATTGTTATATTACATTACCTTTACCAAGGAGGCTTATTGTTTTCAAGCTAATGATCAGCCCAAAGTTTCTGCAAGCCTGAGAGAAATGATCCATCAGTGATTGAAGTTCACACTGGGTGTGGGATGCTAATACTGCATTATCAACAAACAACATGTCCCTGATAATGACTTTTCATACTTTAGTCGTGGTTCTGAGACAGGTGAGATTGAAAAGCCTGCCATGATCTCATCCCATGATGTGCTGAATGCGTGCTTCAGAACAAGTGCAAAGAAGATTCTGAAGAGAGTGTGAGCAACAACACAATCCTGTTTGACACTGCAGCAGATGTTGAAGGGTTCTGAGGTGTTGCTGTTGAACTGCGCAATATCCCGCATATTGTTATGGAAGGACTCAACCAAGCTTTGCAATCTTGGACAGGATTATGAAGAATCCCACCCTACTAACGAGGTCAAATGTCTTGGTCAAGTCGATGAAGACAATGTACAGGAGCATCTGCTGTTCTTTGTATTTCTCCTGATGTTGACAGACTAAGAATATCATGTCTACTGTTAATCATTCTGATGGAAAGCTGTACTGTGACTCTGGGTAAACATGTTCAGCAAGTTTCTGCAGATATAGATATATATATATATATATATATATATACGAGGGTCATTCAATAAATAAGGTGCATTTTTTGGTATAAGGACTTCTATACTTTTTTTTTATTTTTCAACATAGTCTCCCAGCAGTGTCACACACTTTTCCCATCTGTGCACAAGCTTATGTATTCCCTCAGCATAAAAATCTTTGGACTGATGTCTCGGCCAAATGCTCACATCATTTTTGACTTCGTTGTCACTTTCACACTTCGTGCCTCTCGTGAACGCTTTCAAGGGACCAGACAGGTGAAAATCTGAAGGGGCAAGATCTAAGCTGTAAGTGGGATGAGAGAGCAGTTCCCAGCCCAGTTTGTTGATGGTCTGCACCGTTTTGGCTGCTGTGTGAGGCCTTACAGCTGACCTTCGAGTAGGCAAGATCATCATGGACAATTTTGTGTGCTGACCCAACAGATAAGCTCAAAGTCTTTGCAATGTCATCCACTATCATCCTTCTGTCAGACTGAATGAGGTCATCGACTGATTCAATCACCTAAGGAGACCTCATTTCTACAGGCTTCCCAGGCCTGTCTTTATTCTCAACATTGCTCTCCATCCTACTTTAAACAATTTAGCCCACTTGTAGACATTTTTTTGGTTGAAACATGTGGCACCATACACAGCTGACATTCTCCTATGAATTTCAACTGGTTTGCACCCTTCAGCAACCAAAAACTTGTTCAATCCTGGAGTATGCTTCTTGGTTGGCCATTTTTGTTAATCTCCAAAACTCTTAAAGTTTTTTTTCAATCTGCAAAAAAACTTAAATCCTTTTGAAAAAGAAGTAAAGGAAAAAAAAAAAGAAGAAAAGTAAGCTACTATCTGTATTAGAAGTCTTTATACCAAAAAATTCCCCTCATTTATTGAATGACCCTCATATATTAAATTCGGTGTAGTTCTTTTTCTAACCTGGTTACCAGCTAAGGTAAGAAAACCTAGTCTTCTCTGCTATTTAATAGTTAGCTGTGAAAAAAAAGATAAAGTTATGCTTTCCCTAAAGGCATTAGTGCAAAATAAATTGAATATACATATATTTATCAGTATTCATAAAATGGTTGCTGGTGTGTGAAACATGGGGTATCTATCAAAATGGGGTATCTATCAAAATGGGGTATCTATCAAAATAACGAAAGCAAAAAACAATAGAAGATTATAGTAGACACACTTATTTTTTTTATACTATTATCCAAAAAAAATTTTTTTTTTCATCTCCTTTTCATTTCCAGGACCATGGATTGGTTTTAAAGCTTTCATTACACCCGAGCAACACTGAGCTATGCTGCTAGTATGTATTTAAGTGTGCTACTAGATTAGAATCTATACCATTGTGCAAATTAATTGAAACAACTGCTTTTTTTCTTCTTTCACTATACGGTCAGTTTTAAATCCACTGGAGTGACAGGGTTGTAATCAATTTCTATTTTTTTTTTTTTCCTCAGATTAGACAATTTGTAGTGGTGTGCATAAATATGAATCTGTTA